>JBBMKC010232559.1:0-11424 GCA_037834085.1 Bipalium vagum | reverse complement strand
ACCTTTTGATTTTTCTGGAATTTATTTTACAGAAACTATTTAAAGAATGTTTCATTATCGCACCTCTTCATTGGGTAAGTTTATGGATTCTTCAATGTAACGTTTTTCTTTCTCCGATATTCTCGGATGATCTTTAGGTGAGCTGTAAGCCAGAAACGACCAAACAATAAACCACACTATGCCAATAATACCTAACATAAACAAATAAAACACTACTATTATGCATATTACAAAACCAACCAGGAATGTAGAACACCGATGGCCATCCACCCATGACGTTGTTATCAATCAAAAACCCGGAAACCACTAAGGCAAATATTATTCCAACTAGGATTCCTAATAGTCATCATACTATCAATTTAAAATTTTATTGAAGATAAGAAAACGTACCGGAAAATGTAATTCCTGCCATAAAAGTTATTTCTGATTGTGGAGACCAACGACCTAACATAGTGTGAATGGCTGGATACGTAATGCTCTATATAAAATAAAATATTATTTCAAAAAGCTTAAATATTGGATATCTGTAAAAATTCATTCTTTAGAGGCCAACTTTATAAGAACAGTGATAACTGATATAATGGACGTTTCCCCAACATTTACCGTTTTAAACCAAATTATAAAGCGTTCTATAATAATAATAATAATAATAATAATAATAATAATAATAATAATAATAATTTTTATTAAGGACATTATTAAAAATTACTTTTAATATAAAATAAATTAATTAAATTATTAAATAGGATAAAGTATAATGAATGTTTAAAATCTTGTTAGAGTCTATGAAGTTTAAAAAATAAAAATTAAGCTAATAATAATTATTAAATTTTTAAAATTAATTTTTTTCAGAAAACCGAAAATAATCCAATTGTTTAAATATTGTTATTCAAAATGTGGGGTTCAAAAGAATAAAAACATATTTTTATTAAAATAAGTTATTATATATTTGTATATCATGGATTTAATAAATATGAAGAAGAATGATAATTTAACAATCAGTAATGAAAAAACATTAAAATTATTAAAAAGAATTATGAAACTATGTTAAGTTTAACTTCTTCAAAAATCAGTAAGCAATTATTTTTATTATATTTTAGACTAATTCAATCAAACCTCAAAGAGTCCTTCCAAGACCCGCAAGGCTATTAGGCATCCGTAATGTATTTCGGACACGACAGGGGTTAGCAAAGTTAAGACTGAGGTACAAAGGACGCCGACTCCAAATAACCATTTCCCTCCAACTTTACCAGCAAGCCAACCAGCTGAACACAGAAACTATTAATAGTGAATATTTACTTTTTGTAACATTTTTCAGGATAATTATTTATTTTAATTGTATAAGTGACTATTTTCAATCTTTACTTTTAATTCTTTTGTAAATATCTTATATTTTCGAAAAGTTAATAGTTATTCTACTCTTTATTTGAAATATATAAATATAATTATAAATTTAAATATCATTTATTATTACTAATAATTCTGTTATTATTATTATTATTATTATTACTAGAAGTAGTATTGTTATTTTTATTATTATTATTGATGTCCTTAAATAATATTGAATACCAGGTATTTGAAGAGGCAAGTAACCCCAAAAGAAAGCTCCTAGAATGATTCCCTGAATTTTTTCATCCCAAACGAATTTTCCATCGACCTAGAAAACCTTGTTGAAGTAATTATAAACATTTTTAATAGTCCCAACTGGTTTAGTTTCGTTGATCTTGATTACATGACATTCCGGAGTGAATGTCGCCTTGGGGTCTATAGCTGAATGATTGACCATACTGATTATGGCCATGCTAATATTAACCCTTAATAAGTAGATGATGATAAATCCAAAGAAAGAGCATAGAACGAAGATATATCTCGCTGGAAGACAAATCCTATCAATAAGTCTTGGTTTTCCTGCTACAACAAAGTCGTCATCGGAATTAATGATCAATTTATATTGATCATTTGAAAGGGCTGAAAAATCAGTCATACCTACTTAAGATTGATAAGAGAAACATCAACTAGTTATATATTCAGTTAGATATAGCACGTGTGTTCTGTTTTTCATGTAGATATATCATTAATAAGTATTATAATAAACATTGAAGTACTTTGCATACATGGTTTTATCATACATTAAGATCACTAATATATTTCTTCCTATCGAAAAGTAATTCTAGAACGTAAATGATAAATAAAAAATTCATTCTTTTTAAATAAACAAAAATTGGTAAATTTTCAGAAGAAATTTTAGATTTATCACAAAAAAGTAATATTGTAATGTATGAGCTTAAGGTCCTAGGAGTCGGATTTATAGGAAAATAGAAATACGTAACCCAACAGCCATGAACAAAAATCAAGCAGCCACTTTCAAATGTCGAGTTTGTTTCTTCACTTTCTCACTACTACCACCAGTATAAAAAATATTTTCGTAATATTTCATTTTCATACGCCAAGTGGTGCATATGTTTGTTTTTGGATCAGCTGCATTATAATACGTACCACATATTTTGGTTTGCTTAAAATAATTTTTATTTAATTTCAAATTTGATAAAGTGTAAATATAAATAAATTTTTAAGTGAATAAATTTTAAAATGTCAAATCTATATTAAATGTTTTCCTGCGCAGTTTGTGGAAAAATTTTCAAGGATTAATAATTAAAAGATTTTTCATAAACCATAAATTTCATCATCATTTTGCTATTTAAACAAAGATGTGGTACACATAAATTTTAAAAAAAGATTCGAGGAATGCCAGGAGAGAGGAAGATGAAAATTAGAATACGAACATTGGAGACTCCCGTTAAAATTAAAACAAAACACCAAAACTGATTTTCATTTTCATTGATTCGTTAGTTGTTTGTTTATTCATTTTTACTTGCATAGCGAACTAACAAAAATTGGTTTGAAAATTGAAGTCAGATATTCAATTTTCAACATTACTAATTTTAATCGATAAGAAACTTGTTAAGATAGCTAGGTATCGAAATCGATCGTTTGTTGGCTCAAAAGACAAAATATTCACATGTTAATAAGAATGGATTCTGAAGTTCTCATGTTTCGAAACCACCATAAACAAATGGCCGATATAAACCGCTTTCCGATATAAACGCACCTACTTGAGATTATATTTAGTATTTTTGTTTCTATGTTTATTATATATAATATCACGATTCCGTAGTTAAAGCTGGTTTTATTAAGGTTTTATTGTTCATTTATAATAATAATAATATTATAATTATAATATTTATATTTTCGAACTTTTTAGAATTTTACTTATTACCACAGGGATAATTATTTTGATTTAGAATTTTTTTCATTACTTTTTCTTTTGTAACCCTGCTTTTATTCCTTAACATTCATTACCCATGTACCAATTATCAAGTGGCTCAGCGTAATTTATTGGATTAGTTAATTTAATAAAAAATTATTATTATTATGAAATGTATAATACAAATATTTTTTTACTTTTATTATTATAATTATTACACTTTTTAATTGATCATCAATAATTTTATAAATTATTAAACATTTTAATTGATCATCAATAATTTTATAAATTATTAAACATTTTAATTGATCACCCAAATCAAAAGAAAAGCATGCAGCATTTTGAATAAAATTTACATAAAACTTTATGAATTTACATCAATAGAATTGTTCATAATAAAACTTTAATGTCATAAAATCAAAATGAAATACATAAATTTAATTTGTTCAACCTTTTGATAGAATTGTTTTGATGGTTGGGATTTGGTTAGGATTTATGAGATCGGCTAATCGTTTGGCTGATTCCGATAATTAAAACAAAACTCAAAGAAAAACATGTATAATATATATTATGGATTTCAGTCAGGCAGACTAAACCGTTAAAGAAATGATAGTCCATGGTCATTATTCATTGTTATCAATTATGAGAACAGTATCTGATGTAAACAATCTAGTTAGTTCAAAAATCATCAATACAAAGTTAGTCTAAGAAATGATCATGACAAGCGGAGTATCAAATCTTAAACCAGATTTCCACAAGGACAATGGAATCTAATTGCCATGTTATCACTTAAGTGTTTTCAAAGTGAAATAAGATCAAGAACACGTATGTAGGTGACAAAAAGGTTGATTTTAAAAATTTCCATCTTTTTAATTTAATGAGGAAGGGAGTACCTACGAATGTAGATGGTGACTGTTCAAAGAGAATGGTGCCCGAAAGAACAAAATGATGAACATTTGCTTATGATTATGCTGGGCAAGTTTGATGTTTTATTTTCGATTTATTTATTAAAAGATTTTGAATGTATCGACGGTAAAATACATCAGTTCTTTTAAAAAAATACATTTGATCACAGGAGCCTAATTAGGTGAGCAATTGAGAGAGAAAACATTTGGTGAATGGTCTTGTGCCTCGCTTATAACGAAGGAAGAAGAATATATAACAAAGAAATGGGTGAGATCAAAACGGACAAAGAATCGAAAAGAAGATAGAATTTTTGAATCTTTTTATAAGTCTTTCATTTAATACCGAAGTGCTTTTAAAAAAGTACTCAGTAAATAATCCAGAAATTTAATTATTTTTATTTAAAATTGAACTGAACGGTGGCCATTGTTTCACTCATGAACCATTGATTGAGCACTGAATAAAACTTATTTTATGTATTAACCACGAACAAAAGAATGATGTCAAAATTGAAGATATCAAGATCAAATCCACATATAATATGGTTCCAAGTCTCACAATGAACAATGTCTCTTATGGTTCAAGATGAAATGTTGTCGTGCAGTTAATATTATAAAGCCATAGACCATATACCGTAAAAAAAGAAACAACTATCAGTATTAATGTGCGAATCCTGAAGCTCTGTTTACCAAATTTAGAACAGAAAATTTTTGATTTTTTAACCGTCCATGTATAAATAACCGTCTTCATGAAGTTAATGAGGACTTGTTACGACATTTAATAAAGAAAATACACCCACAGGAAACCATAACTAAGATGGGTACTATAATGAACTTTAAAGCAGTGACATACTGTCATCCAAACCTTATTGGAAAATTAACAGAGCCGAAAATTGGGTTCCTCATCAATTGACTTTCTAGTGCCCAAGCCTCAGTATGAATAATAAAGTGCAATTTTTGAGCGAAACTCCTTTTGGTGTTTGACTAATGTTATCCATTATGAATTATTAAAAATTGGCAAAAAGACGGCGTTTGTTTAAATTATTCTAAATTTTGTACAAAATTTAAATCATTTTATCAATTGTATCAAACAAAATCAATTTTAGGATCATATCTATTTATTTATATGTTCAAAAAAAAACTTTCAAAACAATTGTTTTTTATGTTTCCTGATATTTGGTGTTACTGAACTATTTGTCGCTGTTTTTATATAATTTGTGTCTCTATTTGATCATAATTTTCTTTTGATAACACTCCAAAATATTCAATTCATATTTCTTAAATTACTTTTTAATTTAGTATAGTTATGATACTGTGGAAATTAAAATAATAGTTATTAAATTAGTAAAATCTACCTTGCTAATTTTCTTTTGATTCATAGTTCTGTATAATATAATCGATAATATATTTTAATCTATATATCATAATTGATGAAACAGTTTAATCTATTATGTATATATATAATGTAATTTAGATTAATTTGAAGAAATTAAATAATCTCCGGGCTTTTTTAATCAATAAATATTAGAAGATTATCGAAAAATATTTTTAATGGATTCAAATTTTAATGAGTTCATATAAACAACAGTTAAATAAAATTTAGCCAATTTTAGTAAACTGTACGTCCAAAGATGTAAATTTAACTAATACATAAATATCATAATACAAAACTTTTCATCCAAAAGTAATAATTTAATAAAAAAAGAAAAAGATTAAAATTATTAAATTAACAAAGATCAGTTAAGGTTAGAAAAAAAATTGTCTGACAATTTATTTTTGAAAGGCACCTTTCTTAGACTGTTGTTTTACAAGAGACTAATGATTCAGAGAACTACAGCAGTTAATGAGATTTTGTTTACATTATTATTTTAATAATACAGTTTTTGTGTGCTTTTATCAGCCAATAAAATTAAACTTCGCAACAAATTTAATTTAATGTATGATCTTGTTCAATTTTGGCACTTAAATAGCTTCCTGTTGAAATTAAGCCTTTGGTCTGGGATCTGTGTCTTACAAAAATTTCTATAGATGGTTAATCTTTAATATAAAATACTGTAATCATGTAACCCATGAAGGTATAGATCATTATACAGGTTTTCACTCATTGATATAATCTTTTATTTTAAATTCTAATTTTCGAAGATTTATTTGATTTACAACATTATTTCATATCATAAAAATGCGTGTAATATCGATTATTTATCAAATATTCTTACTCTAACAGTTACAATTTAAAATCCAATAAAAAATCTTTTTATTTTTATTTAAACTATTAAAAATAATTCTACCGCTCTACACATTGATTTTCACCAACATTGATTAGGATGATGAAATTTATTTATCCCCGTTTTCATTTAATTGAAAAAACAAAACTTTAAGGTCAGATAATTAGGATTTATCCATGGCCCATGGTTGGCGTTCCCCAGATCCAAAGATCAAATAAAATATTCCTCCAAATAAATTCAGTCCACCAGAAATGAGAAAAATGATTTTCCATTGCTCTTTGCTTTCCTTTGAAAAATATACATAAAAAGTTATACATAATAATATAACTAAATTTATAAAATAATATTATAAAGTTCAGTTTTATCTATTTTTCAGTGCCGCAACTCCGTTGCTTTTCATAACCTTACATAATTCGTTTAATGCTAGTTTAAAGATATAAACCTTTTTAAATCTGTCATTTTAAATCAAATTCGGCTGAATTTTTAATTGAAAATGTCTGTCAAATTAAGAGTAATTAGGACAAAAAAAATTTTTCGCCTTCAAGGACACATTATTTCGAAAAATCATCGGAAATTGACAAAAATTCGATTTTGACATATTAAAACATACATACCATGTTTAATGTAACCAAAAAACATCGCAATATTATCCACGAAATAAAAGCTGGAAGATTAGCAAATGGCTCCCACTTATATAGATAAAGGATGAAAAGAAAGCAATAATAATTCTGTGTCCTCTTCTAAAATGTCATCTAGTCACATCGCTCCTGAAATACTTCTGTTGGCCCAACTCTTATCCAGCTCACCTGATCTACGCTGAGGTTGCTGTGCACCTATCTAAAGAGCTCGTTATCTCACCCTCTAACGAAAACACAAAAGCAACACTATAAAGCTTTATTAAATTAAATGATGGTAAGACCCTTTTAATTACACATACAAAATTCAACAATCGGCAGTCAAACTAAATCAACAAACTGCTCAGGCAGTCTACAAACAACACTCCTTAATTAAAAGCTGTGCCAGAGAAAATCCTGGTCAGCAAAAACAAATTACCAAAATAAAACATACTTTTATATCTGTCAATTTTTTAGGCGAAAAATAAAAATGTTCGCTGGCATATATACTATTTTACTTTTCGTTTTAGCATCTCTAGTTTCCTAGTTAAGCGGCCAATCATGACGTACTTTCTAAATTTAATTAAAATAAAATAAATTACCTAAAAATTTTGAAAATTATAATTTTAGAAATACACGCTACTGATTAAAAATCAGTAGTTGATTATAAAATAATATTTTAAATTTATATTTTAAATTAATGATTAATAATTAAATTTATTTAATTAATTTTAAATTAATGATTAATAATTAAAACACTTAATTTTAAATTAGCCAGCGTATTATTTAAATTTTATTTTTCGCCAAAATTTTATTCACAGAAACTTATGAGATGGGAGTCGAACCTCAACACTTTCAATGAGATATCACACTTTCAAAAATATCAACCAAACTTAACTTAAGCTGGAATCAAAGAGTGTGATACCGCACACTTTAATAAAGAAATTCTTTTGACAAAGCTTTACTTATGGTAATAGTTCATGGTATCGTTCACCGTGAAATTCTGGACGATAGCTATTAAACCACCAGGATATTATGTAGATAAATAGGAGCGTTTTATTCCACGATAATACAAAGCTATCCACCAGAATAGTAATCTGTCAGACATATTTAAATATTGTTATACGCAATGTTGTCACATCCTTCATGTACTTTCGATATTTCTTCAACAGATTGTTATTTCATTTTATGTCTCACCAATCATTTTGAGTAAAATATATTTCGAAATCGACAAAAGTGATTTAGTAGCTTGAAATGTTTTCACTTTTCATGATTTTTTTATTATTATTATTATTAATTATTATTATTACAAAATACAAAACATTACGTTATGTTCCGTCAGTACACCAACTACATAAGGTCCTATTATTCCAGCTAAAGTGGCAAAGATATTTGTCAGTCCTGACAAGACTCCTTTGAAAAGAAACAGTAAATATAAATTCATATTTTAATAGGATAAACCAACCGGAATATTGCGGAGATAAGTCCAAATTGTTCATGTTATAACCTGCAGCTGTCAATGATGAAAAGGCAGATGAAATACAAAAAAGAGAAACAACAAGGACTTGGTTACAGCCCGCATAACTGATAAACATAATAATAATAGCCCAAACTGCGATACCAACACTGTTAAACAACTTTCTCGTTGATGTTGTAGTCAAAATATTACGAGATCGGATAAAATCAGCAGCTTTCGCAGATGACAAAGAAATAATACTACTCAAAATATATGGTAAAAAACTGACAAAGCCAACCTAAGGAATAGTAATAAATAAATAATAATCAAAATAAAAATAATAATAATAAATAATAAAAATAATAATATCGTTATTATCTTTTATGATAAAACAGAAGATTGAGAATAATATATGAACCAGTGTGAACATGTTACCAAGTTTCTTTAGATATTAAAATTTAATCAAGAATCGAGACACCCTTTTCAAAATGATGTCATTCCAATCGACATAAATTCTAAATGAATTTTAGTGGTATTGAGGTCTCAAAAATAATTAAGAAATATAGTTTTCCCCGTCTACTTTGTGCCGAATTTTACATGTTTAATTTTTGGCACAATAGGTCAGAAATTAATGAAAATTACCTAATCTGCCAATCCCTGTCTCATACGCGTTAAGTTTTAAGAAGTTTATGATGGTTTAAGAGTAATTTTGTCACTTTTACAATGAATTTTGTAATCGTTAAAAATATTTTTATAAAATTTTCATTTAATCGCTCTCAATTTTCATTAATAAATTTGTTTTAAAATCTATTTTGAATTAACCTTCTAAGCGGGAATAAAATTTCGGAAAGTTCCAATCAAAAAGGGAATAATATTACACAAGAAAACGGTAAAGAAAGAAACTCGCGTAGGTCTGAAATATTATTTTGATCAAAAATGTATAAAAAATATTTCTTTCAACAGGTGATGAAATGTTGAAGAATGAAGAATCTGTGTTGGCTGTGGGAGCTAATACAAGCGCCGGAACAATGAAAGTAATGCAACCAGCATTTCCAGACTTGGAGAAATCTTTAGAATCGTGGTTTGATAATCACGAAGCGATCAATAATCTTATTTATGAAACAAAAATCGTATCTCAGGCATATGTTTTGTTGCTTAACTGAATATAGAGAACTACATTGTGTCAAAATGTGGTTTATCACGTTTTAAGAACCAAATAGGAATAAAAGCAAGGAAGATGCAAGGTGAAATAGCTAATATTAAAATTGATTATTTTTCTAAAGAAATTGTATCAATTAAAAATTTAATGTCAGATTACGATTTGACCGATCTTTTTAAAATTGATGAAACCAGATTTCATTATCGTTCAGTTCCTGTCCGATGTAATTTAAAGGCTCCTATTAAAGGGAGCAAAAATTTACTTTCAAGAATAATTTTGACGTTTTGTGTTTCTTTAACTGATGAAAACGTCCACCTTTAATGATCGGAAAGGCAAAAAGAACCATGTTCTTTATTTTTCAAGATTACGAGAATATGCTACCTCGAAAAAAGAGGGTTGACTTCTACATTATATAAATCATGGATTGTGAGCTTAAATCAGAAAATGATAAAGAAAAAATCTTTTAATAGATAACAGTCCGAGTCACACTCAGATCCAGTTGTCAATTGTAAAAGTAACTTTCCTACCTCCAAATACAACTGGCTCATGCAACCACCTGACATGAGTATAATAAGATTATTCAAATGTCAGTTTTAAAAACAGCAAATTCTCAATGTTATGATATTTATTAATTTATGAGTTGAAGTAAATCAACTGAAATGGTGAAGTTATTAAAACCCGAAGATCTACTCAAGATGATGTGGAAAAAGTCAAGATCTAAAAGACAGAAAAATACACTTGACAATTAATTAATGAAAAGTTTTTATTAATTAATAAATGGTATTAAATCTCTTCGGTTTTCTTCTAATCTGCATTCCCCGTCAAATCTGATTATCCCCATCTAATCCGCTAATTTCTTTAAAACTTCTTTCATTTTTTGTGGATTAGGCGAGACCATTTATTTACCAATTCTGGTGGCTTGTGTCTTAAAACAATCTGAGTTAGCAGCTACAAAAACTACTTTTCAGTTGGATGCATTATAAAAAAGTGCTTACATGTGTAAAGAAACATTCTCTGGTAACAGCGATACCATTGTAATAATATTAGCGTTCGTTATTAAATTTTTTTGTATATATGAACTGATTCCACAACAGACATTTCCAAACGAAATATTGGACAAATCAATATACGCGTTCATGATATTATAGGTTTGTTTTCGGACTTCAGTGAAAAAGTTAAAACATGATTAAATAATTACTTAATTTTAATGATAACGATTAGTTATAATTAGGGCAAGTTCTTTGCCATAAATGCCATTTTTTGAAAATTTTACATTTTTAATGCCATTTTAAAATTTTTTTTTAAAAAATGTTTTAATATTTTTTTAATACTTTTTAATTTTTTTATAAAAATTTTTAAAAATGCCAAAAGAAAATTGATAGTGTTTATATCATTCAATAAATAAGATATATTGCAAAATTTGTGACTGTTTCGTGAATTACGAAAAAAATATTATGTGTGTGCTCATTTTAAAAGTTATGAACATCAAAAATTTATTGAAAATAATTTCGATTCAGTAAGTTCCAAAAATTTATAACAGGAGATCATGACCAATATTTGAAGTTTTTGTCAAAGCTCTGACATCCGCTAATATCCAATTATACAAATTAAATAATCCTGAAATAATTAATATGTTCAGATATTTAGGTGAACCTCCCATTCAGAGAATCAAAGGGAAAGAAATACATATTACAACGACTAAATAAGGAAAATATATACAAATTAATAAATTATTTTAAGGAAGAAAAGATTTTTCTGGAAATTGACGAAACTGAAATTAAAGAAAATATGTATTTATATATA
>JBBMKC010232548.1:0-11424 GCA_037834085.1 Bipalium vagum | reverse complement strand
ATTAGATCCTGAAAAATAATTACCATTTTTGAACTTTTCAAATAACTTTTATTATTAATTAATTATTAATTATTATTTTTTTTAATATTATTATTTTACCCTTGACCCTTTTGTGGTTTTTACGTTAAATTTTGAAAGGTTATAAGAGATATGCCCTTGGTTAACCCAACATATTTATTAATAATCATTAATTAATAATTAATTATTAATAATGTATAATTTATATTTAATCTGTTTATCAAAAAACAAAGATTTTAGCTATAAATTGAAATTTCAAAGAATATCTTAGAGCTTTTTTATTAATTAAAAACCAATTTCAATATTATTGGCAATCATTTGCGGTGAGATGTTTTTGAAGTAATATCTTTCGAAGCAACAAGGTTAATTTTATTAAAGAAATAAAAACAGAGTTGATCTCACATGAAGTATTTATAGATTAGTCTTAAGAAAACCGTGGAATTTAACACAATTAATTTCATTGTTTAATTAAAATGTCGATTTAATAAATAATCAATTATCATGTTATTTTTTGAGATTAAAAAAAAGCAACATTTATTTTAATAAATTCTTGAAAAACTTTTAATTTCTAAGTTTTCGTCCTGTTTTACATTTTGCTTGTAGCTCGTCGTTTCATTATTATTATTCTTCTCCATATAGGTGCGCTGTGGAGATTAATAACAGACAAAAGGATTTACTTAATTCTGCCCTTTATCGGCTGCGCAGATTTTCTTTACCTAAATCAGCACACAAAAGCAACAAACCAGCTCCA
The DNA here is from genome assembly GCA_037834085.1 of Bipalium vagum. Taxonomy (NCBI): domain Eukaryota; kingdom Metazoa; phylum Platyhelminthes; order Tricladida; family Geoplanidae; genus Bipalium; species Bipalium vagum. The sequence goes on along the minus strand of JBBMKC010232548.1, from coordinate 10,655 downwards.
ACAAACATTTTTCTTATCTGAGTCTAGAGGTTGTATTTCCCAACTCCCCCCGCACATCACCCTTTTGTATATCCAGAGAAAAAAAAACCTTATGCCTTAACTCAAAGAAAAATTATATAACAGAAAATACAAAAAACAAAATTTAAAGACCTATATGCTTATTCTCGGGTTATATTAGAAGTGATGGTATATGTGCAAGGTTTTTTGGATCTACCCTCTTAGAAAATTCAAAGATACACCCCACCACCTTAAAAATACTATAACACAAACATGTACCAAAAAGAAACACAATATTATCTAATACTTATTTTTTTCGTTTTGCCCTCATACTATTGAGCCGTAGTATTTCAGGCTACTTAGGCGATAAGTTATTAGGGATATTAGAGAAGATTATTTCCTTCAATATGCGGTGAGTGGCGGATATTGGATTATTTCCTCACCTTTGATTTTTTCATGAAACCATTTTATATCATTTTTGTTCTTGTCTCATGGGCCATGGGATGTCAAACTACTCATGACATATAGCGGTTTCTTTATGAGATTATCATGAGCCATTACAAATTAAGCAAAGAGATTTCATATTACAGATTAAACATAACATATACTTATTCGAATATCATAAGGTTTGTAGAAAAGAAAGTGTTAGTATGAAACATAAAAGGAAAAAAAGATTTTTTTTTATTTAGAAAACATTAAGATTTTAGTTATAAAGGATATTTATGTTTTACTGTTTCAAGTTTAATTATTATTATTTTAGCTATTTTGAGATTTTGACTATTTAGTATTATTTCGTAATAAAGGTAATTATTTTAATTATTAGTATATTTAGGTCATTTTATTAATCATTATAAATATTATTAATATAGTTGTATTTTAGAATTACCCTATTCAAATTTAATCTCAGTTATTTAAATTATTGGTAAAATTTGAGAGACAAACATATTTTTTTGTTTTTTATTTCTTAATAGTTTTTGTTTTTTTCATTGTTTCACACGCTAAGTAGGGTTGTGAGACAATTTTTTCTTCATAGAGAACCTCTAAACCTAAAAGCGAGAGGATTTTTTAACCTAACAAATAAAAATAAAACTTAAGATAAAAGATTTTTTATCAAGGACTATAATCAATAATTTGTACGTAACATTTGTTTATAACAATTGAATGAAATTTTATTTAAATTCATGATTTTATTTGAACACACATGCAGTAGCAACCTTCATACGTTAAGACCTATCAACCGATTCATGGGTGACCTATCATCTCCACAAACTCATCATGCTTGAATCCTGGAATAATATTACACCAGCCCATTTCGAAGAACCAACAGAAGTTTGAATTCCACAGTAAAGAAAATGTGAAACAGTGCAAGGAAGCCATTTTGAGCATATATACGAATTTACTGAATATTTGTTGTAAATAAAAAGATTTCCAGATTTCCTAATGACGACCCTTGTAGTAACTCAGAATATCAATTTAAAAAGATAACTGTTCTAAGTCTGGAAAAATGCAATAAAGATTATTTTAAAAAGTATTAATCAAAAATTATATTTTTGATAGAGAAAGTAACAATTCAAAAGGAACAAGAAATTTTTAAGGAGGCTTTACAAAATGAGTTAGCTTAATAGGTTACAAGAAATATATTAAAATGTTTGTATTATTTATGTAACGGTCTAGGTCGTAAGTAAAACTAGGCTCACCAACTCCATCGAGGAAGGAAGTTTAAATAATAGAAAATTTACGAATAAATATGGCGATTAACAAAATAAGGTATATTTGTTTGTTATCATAAATGCAAGGTTAGAAATCTAATTTACAATCAATCAATATTCGAAAGTCAAACAATTATTTAATTAATAAAATCCCTTCTTGACTTTACGATAGTCGAAGAAGTCCTGATATCAAAAATGCGTATTCTATTCACTAGAGCGAAGCAGAATTGAATTAGCGAGAGAACAATAAAAAAGAATAAAGAAAATATTAAAAAGTTATTGATGAGAAAATTTTCCCAATTGTGGATCCCATCATTTATATTAATTAAAAATAAAACTGTGAAAACGAGAAAGAAATGATCAAAACACTGAGAAAAATGTGTAAATGAAACTTTAAAAACCTCCAAGTAATATATGTATTTTTAACTAGCCAGTTATAGAGTTACTAATTCTTTAACGATTAAAAAGTATACATATCCTGGTCGATTATGAAAATAAAATTAAAAAACCGGAATGACTTATCATTTGCCAAATTTGTTATGAGCAGCTCGATTATATTGATCATATAAATGTTGACTTTAATGTAACTATATTATTACAATAAACACATTTATCAGACTTAACAATGGTTTTTAATTAAATTTAATGCAAATCATGGAAATTCTTTTACCTCAATATATTTATTTAACTTTAAAATAATGATATTCACATTTTCTTTTATTTGATTTACATTTATTATTCCATTTGGTTTTAAATAAATGAAAAATCTTCATATTTGTTATATCTAACATTTAAAAACTAATATCATTTGAATTTTTCATTTATGTCAAAATATTATTCTATTTTTTCTAATTTCATCTAAATAATTGACCTGATCTATTTCTTTGAAATTTTTCTTAATTAGTTTTATTTTTATTTAATTTTTATTGTGTTTATTTTAATTAAGTTCATAAATTAGTAAAATTCTCAAATATTTTATTTTGATTATTTAATATTTTAAAATGATTTATAAAAGTTACTTTACTTTGAAAATATTTATCATGTTTCGCAATAAAAGTTCCTTTTTGTTTTAAGTCTTTTGATATGTCATTTTTTAGGACTAAAGAGTTTAATACTCATAATTTTGATGTAAACTGTAAATATTTTTAAATATTTCATTAATTAAATTTTTTAAAAGCTCTTAAGACGAAGTAAAATTTTTATTTATTAAAATTTTACTGTTTTTACTATGTCAAAATTTTATGTTAATGAACATTAATTTTATTATTATTTTGGAGATATAAATCTTTCGAAGAATTGTCTATACGTTCGCATGAATATGTTTTTCATACATACAACAGGCGTCAATGATAGGTCCTGTGCGATTCGGTCGTTTAAGAGCGAACCGGTTGGGCTTACCTAACGACCGAAGGACCATCCACCTGTTTTATTTTTGTCTAGTTTTTTTAAAATAACTACATTTTGACTAATAATTCGATAGATTCATTAACTGTTTTTATACCTATTTAATTGATTATTTGATCTTTATTTTATCTGATAGATTGATCTTTTCTTTTGACCATTTGATCGCATTGTAATTCTGGTTGTGTACTATCGTGTAGGTAAAATAAAATTCTGTTTTAATTCAAACCACGTTATTAACTGGAGTCAGTAAAAAAAGTGTTGCAACGCTTTCGTAGTAGTAAGACATAACAATTATTAATTATTAGTACAAGCTATTAATTGATTATTTGTGCTTTTTTACCTGTATAGTATGTGGCTGATTTTGGCAATTGACCTGTGAGCGTATTGCTATAACATAATAAGTTTTGTTGTGGTTGTTTTGATTCAATAACATAAGTGTAGGGTCAGTAAATCACGGTTACATGATTTTTAAGAAAAAAACAAAAAATTTTTATATCCAAATACTCAATATCGGACATGTCTTTTTAACATTCTGTTAAAATTAGCTCACTCAACAAATACTTAACAAAATCTTTTGAAATAATTAACTTACAAATTATGCTGAAATAAAACGACTTCCATAAGATATTCATGCATGCCCAAAGGTATATTATCTAAAAGACCACATGGTTTCAATATTTTTCTTTTGAGTCTCCATAATATAAATAACAAATTAATTTGGATGCAATTCTAACATTTGTTTAAAACACCTTTCATATTAATTTGAAAAACCATCTATAATACCGTCGTGACATTCTAAGAATTGAAATCAAAGTGACTACACTTGAACCAGTAAATTAAATCAAATCAGAGCTTTATGTATAAAAAATTTGAGGCGCTAAATTAAAATATCATAATTTTTATAATAACTAGTTATCCTTGAAAAATTGATAATTAATTTTTTAACCTATTATTTTATTACACATGTCCTTACTTGCTTGAATTGCTTACAGTCAACCTTTTCATTAGTTCTCCCTCCAAATAATACCAGCCTCTATTTAATGCCTTAAAATTTTTAAATCGAAAATTTTCCTATAGTGAGAGGCCTAATGGTTGGCTTGCAAAATTAAAAAAAATAAACAACTAAATTCTATTATGTGAATGGTGAAATCGACACAATCATCACACATGATATTGAAAGCGAAGTAAATATTATACGCGAGAAGTTAGGTGAATATCAAGCTAAGGATGTTTATAACTTGACGAAACAAGGTTATTTTAACGATATCCACCAAAGAGAAAAATATCAAGTGGGCCTATTAAAGGCAATAAAAAACGGAATGAATAATAGTTTTGCTATGCTGCAACGCAGATGGAAGTGATAAAAGAAGGCCCTTGGTGAAGAGTCAATTGAAGAATCAAAATCCAAGACGTTTCAAAAATCTTAATATCAAATCTTTTGCTAATTATGAAGCCAACAACAAGGCTTGGATAACTAGCATGGAGTTTACAAGTTATATTTATAAATTTGAATGTTCATGCTCAATGAATGCCCAATGGAGTTCAGAAAATGAATTTTATTTTAGATCAATACGAGAAAGAAATACACCACGAAATAGTTAATCTCTTTAAATCGTTTTCAATAAAAGATGAAATTGTTTTATTCGTGGATCCTGAAAGTGATTAACTATGATTAATTGTTGAAAACACAAAGTTAATTGAAGATAATTGCGCTAAATTTAAGATTGATAATAACATAGGTGATAATGTAACTAATTCAGACACTAATTTCGAAAGATTATATCAACATTGCAGGTGAAGATGAAGTACATAAAATATCTAATTATGAAATTAAATTGATTTAGTTATAAGAGAAAATCACAGTTGCATTTCAAGTGAATCAGTTAAGAATGGTGCTAATAACAAAATAGCTGAAAAAATAAAGATCAAGCAACCCAAAACCAGTCTTAATATACTTTAAAATTGCATATTTCAAAGTATAAATTGTAAAGATCTCAATATTGATTATTTTGAAAATTTTACTATAAAATTTACAAGAAAAAGTATAACTCAAAATCGATTAACGGTTTAATGCACTTATTAATATAATAATTGATAAATAATTTGTAATTTGCCTTGTTATTTTCTAATTAATGACACTCCTCTTATTAAGACCATAAATTAGGTAGAATCAATGGGGGCCCTAATGAGATGTATTCGTCTTAGCTATCTCTTTTATCATCTTTTTAGTTTTTAGTTTGGTTGTCACTTACATTATACATTATATAATACATGAATAAAGATTGAGCCTTATGATTATTTTTCTTAATGTTCTGCAATGTAATCAGAAAACAAACGAAAACTAAACCAATAAATTAATTATCAATAATTTACATTTTTATGTACGTTATGACACTTCCAAAGAATATTTTTATATATAAGAATGTCATCAAAATTCTTTTTTTAGTATTAGACTATTTTTTTTTCGAAAATTTAAAGAATTAATTTGTTTCCATGTCCAGTGAAAATTTGCAATTACATTTTTTCAATAGAGAAATTAATTTGTTTAAATATTTATTAGAGACATTTTTGATGACAAACAGGTTCCATCGTTTATCGTTTCGAATAATAATTAATGTCAACAGAAAACATATAGTGGATTTACTTTATAAAATTAATGAAAAAAAATAAACTACAGAAAAAATATCATGTAACACTGACAATATATCGATTTATTCAAAAACATCAAAAAACGGGAACGCACTAATGTCCGGGGTTGCCAAATCGGCAACAAAACAAGCCGTACCAGCCCATCCTTCAAACAGAGAATAAGGTGAGTCGGGAACTCTGGCTCCATATTTAAATTCTTCAGAACTTAAAAAATTCCAGAAGCAATTTGCACGATTAAGAAAGAGTTCGTTCGTCGTTAAGCGGTACAGTAAAAGAAAAACGTAAGCACTTCCAGCGACACCGTGACAAATTCCTGAATTTTAGAAATCAAATTTTTCACGTGAACTCGCTTTTATTTTTTAAAATAATCGGGAGAAACTGAAAATGTGCGAGATTTTAAAATATTAATCATTTACAGAATAAATTAAACTCCGTTCTGATTCGATAACGATATTTTATTGACATTATATTTTGAGTAGGATAAAAATACATGTGAGACTTTGAATGAATATATAATCCACTACATTTTATGAGACATCAGGCAAATTTATTAACCTAACCTTGTAATAATATTACTCGATATTTATTGTTACAAAGGAATTTATCGATTTATTAAAATAAAATTTCTCAAATTTTTATTTGAAAAACATTCTCATTTCAGAAGTCAATGTTGTTGGAGTTTTTAAGGCTTTCTTTCGGTTGAGGTTTTGTGCGATACTATTATTTATTGAATTAATTTTCAAAATTGCTTTAATATTTTAATTCTGTAATGCCGATTTTACAAGTTGAATTCAATATATTACAATTATGCTATATTACGAATTTCCCCAGAATGAGAATAAAAATAATGGTAATTATTATATTAATAAAATAAATAATATTATATATAATGGGTTTTCTGGAGGCAAACCCCGATTCTAAAATATAATACCACTAAGAGCTCAAATAAGATTAAGACCGCTAAAGGATCCGAATATTAATAATTTTTATATATAATATTATATTTTTATATGATATTGGAATAATTCCCAAAATAAAATATTGTTAAATAATAATAATATGAAAAATATTATTTTTATTTTGGTAAGTCCGCAATTAGGGACTTATTAAATATTTCTCCCATCAGATTGAGTGTAGGACTCGTGATAATTTTAGTATTTCAATACTTAAAGGGAAAATGTCCAAAATCAAAGGGAAATGACTTTCCTGCATGCTTGGAATTGCCAACGACTGAGCGAGTCAAGTGTCTAAATATTTAAGGTCACGAAGTGCCGAAAGAAATAGGACATTGGAATATATCCTCGATATTTTTTACATTAGAAGACCCCAATTCATATATTTTAATATCAGAAGATTCAATTTTTTTATTATAATTTATATTTTTTTTAATTTGTTATAGTACCTTTTTTTTTCAAATAAATCTTGGGTTGTTATAATTTTGTTTCCTTTTTTCGAATTTTGCTGGCGGACTCTGTAAATCTTCTTTCAATAAAAATCTTCATTTTAACTAATAAAATATTCCCATATTCCCCATTACAACCTTCACAAGTTAAGATCTCGATTAAACAATAAATTGCTCCATTCGTATCAAGGATGTTAACATACATTTTATATTAACAAAATTATTTATAAATATTTTATTTACGAAAAAAAAAGTAGTACACGTTTTTCATTGCTGTAAATTTGAAAATTTTGGAAGTTAAAATATCGAGTAATAAAGAAATTAAACAACCTAAATCAATTGATTTAATAAATGTTGGAAGAGTATTAAAAAAAGTAGTATTGATATTATTGGAGCTTTTAAAATAAACATGTAAAAAATGAATTTAAATTATAAATTTTTTAATTGAATACAAAAGTTACAATTGATTTGTTAAAAATAAACAAAAAACTAAACAAATATTTGAAAATTTTTACAATCTAACCCTCACTTATTATTATTATTATTTAAGTCTAGCAATTTTGAACACCCACTTTTCCTTCCTTATCAAGTATAAATAAATCAATACAGTTTTGAGATTATTAACTAAACATATTTTATACTACTACCGTTTTATTTTAAAATGTTGAAAAATCCCTATCAAAATTTACCAGGGCCTTTTTTCAATAAGCCATATTTCCAAACCAGTTCAGCACAATTTTTTGCTGCCTGCAGATATTTATCAGCACCCCATAATCGATAGGCAATCCCATAAGCATAAACAGCACCTGGAACCAATACGATGATTATTTTTATAACATTTGTTTTATTTATTATTATATATATATATATTTATTTATCTTTATTTATTTATAATATATAATTATTTATTATTATATTATTAACATAACGAACCGGCAGCTCCGTGACACCAATGAGTCAATTGGTTGTCGGGGCTTTCCTTGCGACCAATATCGTCCGTGGCCGGTGGCAAATTACCATTAGCTGGTGTAACGGAAATCATGTAATCGAGACATTGTGAGATAAGAGTTACAACTGATGGTCGTTCTTTCAAATAATCGGGAAATTTCATCAGAGCAAACAATATTCCCGTTAAGCCATGAGCTGCACCTTAACGGTTGAAATAAAATATGCGATCAAAGATGATGTCATAGTAGCATATTTTGCACTAAATCTGTAACAGTTTTCCTTTTAAAAAAACCTTCAACGTTCCAGAATTATCAAAGAAATATACTTAAAATCAAATGAAATTTATAATAAAATAATTCAATTTTTGTTTGATATTTTTCAAATTGATTTTTATATTTGATAAAATTTATCGATTTTATTGAATTATAAATGATTTTGTAATTTTTAATTATTTATGATTTAGCGAATACTTTTTTGAGAATATTATGGAGTACTACACCTTTTTTGTTATTAAGTTAAAATTTAAATATTAGTTATTCTTTATTTTTGTATAAAAATCCTATTCACTTAGGAAATAGGAATTTAATTTTTTAATATTGATTTAATATTATTGGGTTTGTTAAAAGCACAAACCCTAAAGATTGTGAATAATAAGAATAATTGGTGATTGTAGACCAATCTCTACGACTATACAAGAAGACGGCTATCTCCAGAAAATTGTCAAAGAAAATTGTGGTTCGTAGACTTTTGAAAATTTTGATTGATAAGAAGTTTGAGACGATTATTTTATTTATCTTTTGTCAATAAGTTTGAGAAGATTTTAAGAAATTGATCCGAAGATATTTTATTTTATATGCAGATAACTAACAAACAGGATTTCACAATAGGGCCTCCCATCGAGCTTGGGAATCACTATGGGATCAAAAAGGACCTAGAAGACGACCCAGGGACGAGCTAAAGTTATATATTTCGATTAAGGAAAATAGTAAAAATATTATTATTATTAATCTGCTTTTTGTTAATATTTTTTATAATTTGCCTTATTGTAGGTCGATAATGTTCCTTCAACAACCAAACCTGAAAAGAGAACCGAAGCAAATCCGAACCATTAACACCCCTCATTTTCAATCAGAATTCTTTCCTTAAACAAAAAATGTTAAATTATAATAAAGCCACCTACTAGGACCATCACCTCATTAATAAAATGAAAAGGTCAATTACCATTTCAAATTCACAGAACAGTGAATCGATCCAATTCATCGATCCAAGAATAGATTCACGGTTATAAAACAATAAGACCCCCCGCTTCACCAGACACTATTTTCTACCCAAACATATACAAGACATCCAAAGGAAAATTAATTCATTTTGCATGAATAATTATGAAACAGTTGTTTAAGCAGTGAAATAGGCAAGCACCTCAGAGTTCCAACAAATTATTCTATAAAGGCTTTAGCATTAAAAGGACTAGCACAATTCTTTTTTGAAGCAAAGCAAGAAAATACGGTTATTGTTGTTCATAGATTCAAACTCATAATTAGCTCCTCAAAATTTCCATTGTCTGAAGAATTCTTATGTGATGTAATTGAGAAATAAACGAAAATATTCAACTCCAATAATTATTTATCGAGAAGAAATTTTCATTTGGACATCAAAAAACGTACAAAATTGAGAATGACAAACCTCCTATGGTAAACAATAATTATTACAATAGGTTGTCTTGACCTTCCTTTGACAAAAATGACAGATAGAAATAATTATTTGAAATTGAAAATATAAAGCTTAAGATATAAAAATATGGACAAATGTATCCATACCAACAATCCATAAGTAAATTCAATCATTTAATATATTTTTATAAGGATTCAATCAATACCGTAAACAAGAAGCTAATATTGAAACATAGTTCGTTTATGCACAAATTAAGTTAGAAATAATTTTTAACTGATAAGGTCTTTATCGATTAATTTTGCGTGAATTGCTCAATAAAAAAAGAAAAAAAACTCCAAGAAAATAGCGACAAAAATAAGAAGCAAGAACTTGTCTGTAAGTGCTGCAATGACATTTGAAGAAAGTAGTATAGAAGTCAGAATATCCCGCAAGCAGGATATTCTGACTTCTATTTTTAGGATATAATATCAAAATATCAAAATACCAAAATACCAAAATACCAAAATATCAAATTAACAAAATATCGAAATACTCCAAATATATATCACCCCACCTTGAACCCTCACGATTGAATACACAATCACTAAACTCATTTTTCATTAATAATAAAATTTATTATTTTACAAAATATCTTTTTATTTTCTATGTTAAATAAATGACTGAATCATTTTTTTGCGAAGTTTGTAATAAAAGTATTTCAAAATAAAATAAGAGTAAACATTTAAATACAAACATACATTTTAGAAAAAGTACTAAAAGTACTAATGAAAAAACTACTGATAAAAGTACTAAAAACTATATGATTGAAGAAATAAAAGAAAAATATCCATCTTTTTTTATAAAAACCGGTGGTGACATTCAATCAGCAATAACAA
>JBBMKC010232537.1:0-11425 GCA_037834085.1 Bipalium vagum | reverse complement strand
ATCTTAATAAAAAAAATAAAAATAAAAATAATAATGATAATAATAATAATAATAATAATAATAATAATAATAATAATAATAATAATGTCTTAGAGGCACAGTTGAAATAATTTCATCAATCAAATGTCCAAAGACATGTCTGAAAACGTTTTTTGTAAAAGTTCTCTTCTTTTATTTGTAGAAACAGATTTTCTTTGCAATTTTTACTTATTTTTTGGCGACCCAGTCAACCGTGGAGGAATCAAATGTCTTTCATAAAATAAATTTCCCACATGAATTGTTCCAATTAACAAAGTCAACATCAATAGAATGAAATTTTTAATCAAATATTCTTTTATTGTCATATTTTTTATGATGAAAACTTAAATTGATCATTTAAAAATGTCAGTTTTATTTATTATTTATGTTTATAATTTCATAAAAAAATATAAAAAATTAATAAATTCTCAAAATACACATTTATAATTATATTATTTAATATTAATAAAATCAATAATATTTTTACATTTTATATATATTTTTAATAAATATTAATAACAACGTAAGCAGTTATGGATAATCTCCATGCTTCTTCATTACCTCAAGAAAGTGATTTTCCAACAGTTCGAACTCTGTAAACATCTTCAAGTTTCCCATTGTAACGTATGACAACTAAAAATCCGGACAATATAAAACAGTCAAAATTTGTGTATTTTACATTTAGAAACAAGAGGAAGATAATTATACTAAATAGATGAAGATTATAGAAATATGAATAATCACTTCTGATTTTCCATAACGTCAAAGAGTCGGATAGAATTCAGTCTTTTCTTGGTGCTGTCTCTCAGTGTCTGTACCATAGCTAAATCAATCTTTGCCCTTATCTGCTGTAATTGTTTCGCCACCAAACCTTCATCAAAATAATTTTTCCGTGAAAATCGTTCAGAAATATTCAATTGGACGAAATTCAGGAACTGTAGTAGGATTATTGTTCTTCCCAACAAAATTTAATTAATTTTCTTTCATGAAGGATACTGTAGCTCTTGCATAATGTGCACTAGCAAGATCTGGCCGGAATATTTAATCCTCATTTTGGTGTTGTTGATTAACGAAAGATAATCGTAGGCGTAAATATTGACTTATATAAATTTCCGAGTCGATTGCGTTATTGGTAGCACCTATTTAAGGTCTGGAAAGACCTCGAATTGACATGACTATTCAAGCAAACAGTTTTGGCTCAAATTTCATTTTTTTAATATATCATACTTTACACTAGAAGATATTTCGTTTAGATCATCTGAATAAAATCCACAATTTTTTTTATTGTTGCGCTTTAGATAAAGAAAAATATGACTCGTCGTCGAGGATTCAATTCAAGTTATTGAGATTTCCATACCATACAAATAACTGCTTTTAATGATTGCTCGTTGTTTGTCTGTACGTGCTGGAATGGTTATTCGTTTTCGATATTTGATACTGGCCTTTTTTTCAATGTCTTTGATATAAGTTGTTGATGCAATTTAATTTTCGGCCTAGCATACGTTGAGATATTCCGACCTTGCTGTTAAAAGATTTCTTAAACAACTCCATATTCATTTTTGACATTTTAATCGGTTTACGACCACTTTCAATTTTTCCCAATGAGAATGATTTTTTTTCTGCGCGTCGTATTATATGTCATAAGTAGTTGATTTTGCCATATCATGTTGCATAAAATGCTTTACCGTGAGGATTTTCCCATCATTGGCACGTATCAAATAGAATTGTACACACGGTTCTGAACATCATTTTCTTTTGTCATCTCCAAAAACGCGCTTAAGTACATTATTATTTAAACAACATATGTAACTTAAAGTACTTTTTATATAGTTGTAAATTATGAAGAGAAATAGTGACGGATGATTTTATTGACTTTAAAATTTATTTATAAATTTTTCCGGATTTTTAGTTGTCACACGTTATTATATTTTTATGAAATTTAGCATTGCATTAAAGAATTAATATTCGAAAATTTCGTTTTGTCCTGTTAAATTATTAATTCTGAATTGTTTAACAATGTCTTCAATACGTCTTAAACTCTTTATTACCCCACCAGTATTTAACAAACCCCGATGACTTTCGTTTTTAGTTAAAACTGAGGAAAAGAAATTAATATTTTTATTTGTTGGCTCCATTAATATATTTCAATTGATATTGACCGTTTGAATAATTGATTTAATAAAAAACATATGACTCATCATTACGACCATATATTAGTTCTCTAAGTTGAAAAGTGTCTGCTTACTAAATGGCTCCAAAGAAACAATATAACCGAAATTAATTATATGAGTAAAATTTAAATAAAAGATAATCGCTAGTCAATATGCACATATAAACCTTTTTGTTTTAATCTTTCAAATGAATAGCAAAATTTCAAAAAATGCATATTTATTATTTTCTTTCCAATTGAAGGAAACCCGATCTAAAATTATCTAGATTCAAAATTGTTATTTTATTTCCAGACCGGAATCATTTAATTACCTGACAAATGGATAAAAGACGTTGAGTATGATAGAGATTATTTCAAAGAATAATTTTTTATTTAGAACTTGTTTAAATACTTTAGTTTTTAGACAAAAACGCGCACCCAATCGTTAACGGGCCAGCTTTTTAATGAGAATTCGTCAACACCAACAGAAAATGTGCATTTTGTGTGATGATTTTAAAACTGTAACTACAAAAACAATAAATTGAATAAAATAAAACATTACGATATAACTCACATGGACATCAAGAAGTACATAGAAAATCATATACTGGTGAATTAAAACTGTAATGTGCCCACTATACAGAGGAACTTGGAAATAGAGTACAGCAAGAATATTAAATATTGGAGGAAATTCGAATAGAGGATTAGTAGAGTCAATGAATATACGAAATGAGTTAAAAGGAAACGTGCATGTTATGATGATATTTGTAACTGGATTGTGAGGGATTAAGAACGTTTCAATCACGTGTATTAAAAATGGATTTTATAAGTGATCAGGTAATGCTCCAATTACAGAAAATTATGAAGTTCATAATAACAATTAAGAGAAATTGTTTGATGTTCCAGAAGAAAATTTAAATGCTATCGATTCTTTACATTTGATATCAGTTGATGGTTTTTCTGGTTTCGATTAAATAAATATTGCTCACATTCTTATATTAATATTGCGATTTTTAAGATACATATGTCAGTTTCAAATTAGGTAATTGGAACTTTAATTTGTATGCGTGTTAAGACAGTCAAGGCGCATCTAGCAGATAACGTAATTCAACATTTTTAAAGCATTTTTTATGCAGGTAAAGCCGCGTTATTGTCCAGAAAATATTATATTTATATACATCCATTTTATCAATCTTCTAATTTGTAATAATATTAAAATAGCACCTTTCAACTTGTTAACCTAATAAATATACAGTACCAATTATTACACAGAAATCTCTTTAAAGCGCTGTTCTCTGAAAATAATAGTTTATTATTTATTTATTATTATTATTATTTTTATTCTTATTTTTATTATTATTTTTATTATTATTATTGATTATTATAATAATAATTATTATGAGTATTATTATGATTATTTATTATGATTATTATTATTTTTTATTTTTTTTAAATGATTTTATTCATACCGAGTTGCAGAATCTCAACAAAAATAGAAATGTCATTAATGAAATTTCTTTATCAATTCCATTTTGATATCAACTTCAGTCTGCCACATTTTTGCTAATAAATCTAATTCGTCTCTTTTCCTTCATTATTTATTAAAAAGTGTCTTATATTTTGGGAAATGAAATATTAAATTTAACCCGCAAAATTTTTATTAATTTTCAATATTATTATTAATATGTGAAAGATATTTTTTGAAAAATATTTTTTTATTACTTTGAACATTAATTTAAAATTAACTAAAAAATTTAAATTAAATTAACGTAATTAATAATAATAATTAACAATTAATAAAAGGAATTAAAAATATTTTAAAATTTTTAATTTTTTAATTATTATCGATTTTTTAAAATAAAAATTATTATTATTTAAGTAAAAATTTATTAAAAATAATTCTTGAAAATTTTAATGAAAGTTCGTTCATAATTTATTATTATTCTGACCATGATGTTGGAGAGATTTCAACGGAAACCCATCAATAAAAAATAATATATATAATTTAATTTGTAAATTACTGTTTTCTCCGGACTTTGACATCTGAGAATGATCAGGACTGGGGTAATAATTATCGCAGTGATTGTTATTGATTAGATTGATGGACTGGTCCGTGTTGTACCCACAGAGATTGTTTATTTTTCTGCATAACTGGGAAACATTAAAAAAGTAAATATATAAATAAATGTTGACAACATTTGTTCGAAAAAGCATTTTTTGGGCAGATTCTCCGTCTGCCGTGAGATGTTTCCTTATCTTTCCCACTTTCCAAAGACGACTTTCATTTACGATTTTCAGCAGCAGATAACGATGTAGAGAGATATGTGCAAAGTATAGTTTAGATAAAATTATTTGTAAAAATATTAAACTTTTCGCAAATTAATATTAATATTATTATAATTATGAATGCTTTTAATAATAATAATAATATTAATTTTTTTCTTTATATATTTTTTCTATGTTTATTATTAATAATTTTCTCCTATTATTAATTTTATAATAATTATTATTATTATTTTTAATATTTTTGTTATTAGTATTATTATAATAATTATTAATATATTAATATATTATTATTAAAGTGAGTATTTAAACTGATTTCTAGTTTTAAAATTTTTAAATTGTGCATAATTTAAATTTTTAATTAATTGTAAATTTAATTTTAATATTCATTTACAATATATTAATTTATTAAGAATGGAAAATTTGTTTAATTATTATTGTTTTAAAAAGCATTCAAATATCAGGTTGTGTAGTATGAAATTTGTAGGTAATGAAAATAGTGAGTCACGTGGTCGTCCAGAATCAAAGGTCTGCTACGACAAATTAAAGATGACCATTGAGTCTAACAAATGTCAGAGTGTCCAGGAATTGTCTGTAAAGTTTGGTGTCACCAAAAAAACTATTTTAGATCATATAAATCAAATTTATTAATAAACTTTGTTTTTCATTTTACAAATTTCATACTACACAACCTGATTTTTATTTTTCAAACTATGACTGATGTTGTTGATATCGCAGCAAACAATTAATACGTATTAATAATATTATTCTTTTTATTATTTCTTTCTTATTTACCTATTATAATATTGTTATTATCATCATTATCAATTTATTATTATTTTATTTTCTTAATATTTTCTTTTCATTATTATTAATATTATAATAACTATTATAATTAAGAATAATATTATTAATTTTCTAATTTTTTCTTTTTTTTATTTTTCTTATTATTATTTTTATATTATTAAAAATATTATAATAATTATTATTTTCTATTAATGTCATTTATTCTTTAAATGTGAAAAAATTAATTATTAATTTTTATTAATTTTATGAAATAATAAAATTAAATATTATAAATTATTTTCGGCAAAATGGTTCTTTTTATATTTTATATTTTTTGTATTTATTTTACTCTCAAAATTAAAAAACGTCGAAATCTGAAATTAATTTTTATATGAATTATATTTTTATAAATTTAACAAAATCTTTGTTTTTACGCTTCGAATAAATAATTTTTAATTAGAAAAAAATAAGAAAAAAAATTGATAATTTTTCTTCAATATTCCTGTTTTTATATATATAATAATTATTAGTGATAATAAGTAATAATTTTACCATTATTAGAAAAAACTTTAAAGTCTGAAATTAAAATAAAATGAATAATAAATTATTTTAAAAGATTAAAATGATAACAAAATTCACAATTTAATTTTCGATTTTTCATAAAATTTATTTATTCAATACTTTTTAATCTAAGCGATTTCCTGTTCATTAATTCTGAACTTCGAGTTTATATCCCAATAAAAATGTTGGGAATTTTCTTGTCACATCAAGATTATTATTATTTGTTTTTCTTATATATAAAAAAATAATAAAATTTTAATTTCCTGACTCAATTAAGATATTATTCTTCTCGGAGAAAAAATTAATTTAATAAATTGTACAAAACATATTTTGATTTTATTATTTTTTTTAAAAAAAAATTAAAAATCATTTTACATCCAGTTTCATGGTAATACAGACAAAGCGTGATTCGTTATTTTTTGTAAAATTTAATTAATTTTTTAATTTTTATTAATAAATATTAATTAATTTGTTCTGTAAAAAATAATAAAAGATTTTTCTAATCAAAATTATAAAAAAAGTTTGTTAAAACAAAAAAAATTCATGTAAAATTGTGGCAATGATTTTCATATTAAAATCATGTAAAAAACAAAAATACTTTTTCTTGTTTAAACAAATATTATTTTGTCCAGAAATGATTTTCGGTTATTATTATAAGTTATTAAATGCAATTGAAACGGCAAATGTTTTAATTGACAATGAGCTCATTTTAAATTATCCAAATGTAATATTAAATGTGTTCAATATACAACTGAGTCAGCTTATTTTAATAATTACAGGCGCAGCCAAACATATTATAAATGCTTTTAAAGTATTAAATAATCAAAGCAAATCCTTTTTTCATATAGTTTGCCTTGCACATTAAATCCATGATTTTTGCATAAATTCAAGCTATATTAATGTTGATAATTGTAGAGCCAGAATTAAATTAATCACAATAAAAAATAAAAGCAGAGCCGTTCTTTTCAAAGACAAAAGAGAGTCTCCAGAAGTTATTATTATTAAATGGTCAACATGGCTGAAAGCAGTAATCTATTATTCAAAAAATTTAAAAGTTATTAAAAAATTGTTAACTCTATCAAAGATGAAGAAGATAAATTAATTATCCGTACTAAAGAGGCTTACTATTACTATTACTTACTATCTAATTTACTATTATTTGATAAAGAAGAAATATCTTTATTGGTCTATATAATTTTAAAGAAAAGTCTGCCAACCAGTATTGCAATAGAGCGAAGCTTTTCGATGTGGGGAAAAATGTTTAGTGAATTTAGAAATTTTAGAGGTGAAAATATTTCTTCTTATCATTATTTTTCACAATATTATAATTTTTTTCCAGAATAAATCTTGTTATGTAATATTTTTTTATTTTATTTTTTAAAATACCATTTCCTGGGTTTTTTGAGCATAAATGCCATTTTAGTGTCATTTTAAACTTTCCCTAACTATAACATAAAAACTCAAAAACTTTTTTACGAAGATAAAATGTTATTATATTAAATATTGACCATTTTGTTCAACAATGAGTTTCCATCTCTCAGGTAATTTCATTATTTCAGCTTCATAAAACCTTTATGTTTTCCAACAAAGAAATCGTCTAGGCAAATATTTTTAATGTCATCAGAGGCAAATATTTTCGCAGCCAAAGAATTTTGAAGAGATAAACAGATAATAATGTATTGTTGCAGTGTCTGGACTATATGATAGATGTAGCAGCAAATTCCAACCAAATTCCATCAATTTCTGACGAGTAACAAATGAAGTGTGAGATATATATTGTGGTGATGGAATATGACACGTGTACGATTTATCAATTTTGGACGTTTCTGCTGCAAGAAATCGTTTAATTCTGATAGTTGTTGGCAGTATATATTATAATCAATTGTTTTGCTAAATTGTAAGAGCTCAAAGTATATTATACCATTGTAATCCCAGTATTCTTTAATTGGTCTCACCGAACTTTGACCATGATCTTTTGCATTAGACATTATTGTATACAATACATTTTTCGTTACCGGTTATCAGGTTTTTCAAAAATGGATTGCTTTGATTTTTTGAGGAGCATGTTAAAAATACTGATACATTGAGATTGATAAGATCAAGGTTTCTTGAATAAATCAGATTTCTGAAATGATTATCAATAAGTGTTTTCGACAAATCCATCTTCTTTGCGAACTCTCGAATATATCTGTCATTTTCGATAATTGTCTTTAGCTTGTCTTCATTAAAAGTGTGATGCATCTTGAATCGTGAAATTTCCGGAACAAAACTTATTAAACCAAATCTGGCAAGTGCCGTCTATTATTCCATCTTTGCAATACACTCTACATAGTTTACAATGTGTGACTGCAGATGTTTTGCCATATCATAAGTAATGAAGTGCAATATGTCTAAATGTTTATTTTCATTTATTAAAGTTATGTATACAAACAAACTGAAATTTTTGTACAATATATAATTAAAAAATCACATTGTTTATTGCACACATACAACAAAAATATTAACATCTTTCATCATGGCACAACCGATAAAATTTTCCGAAAAAAATTAAATTAATTTTATTTTGATGGTAAAATAAAAATTGAAAATTCTTATAAAAAAAACAATGAATAAAATGACAATTTAGCGTTTGAAGATGAGGACGTGATCAGGTTTTGATATCAGACTGAAGATGGTTAGCAAATTGATTTTCATTTGGGATAATATCCCCTTTTACTTAAATATAAATATTTTGGCATTTTTAATGGGACAATTCAATGGATAATTGGGTTTCGCTAATGTCGATGTAACTTTCGTAATATATTTTTATTTGTACCAGACATTATTTTCACGCATCACTGAGCATGACTTATGGAATTCAGCCAGAGCCAAAAACCGATGACATTACTTAACGTGAGCCAAAACCGTTCACTATTCCAATCTGTTCGTAATCATAAATCAATGGATTTAATGGTAAATTCTGCTTATTAAATAATTATAATTCTATTATGACGTTACGCAGGGCTTTAGGTATTTAAATTTTTAATTCTGGGCAAGAAATAAGTAAATGATAGGATAAACCAAAATAAAAGATGAATTATTAATAAATAATTAATCTTTAATTTTTATTAATTTTTTTAATCATATAAAATGGGATTTGGATTTTTTAAAAAAACAAATTTTTGTTTTAATTAATCCAACAAAATATAATACTTTTTGTGATTTCCATTCTGGGTATTTAATTTAGATAATTATAAAAGAATATTGAATTTCCTTTATAAACATAATAATAACTATTTTTATAATATTTTTCATTAATTTTTATCAGTATTGAATAAAAGTATCAAAACAATTACTCAATCTTTTCTGAAATGGGATAAATAAATTAATCATTAAAAAAATAATAAAATGAATAATAAAAATTAAATAAATTAATATAACAAAATAATAAAATAAAATAAAAATATTAACAAATTTTTTCTCGATAGGTAATTCAAAATAAGAATTTGTAAAAAATAAATGAAATAAAAATAAATAAATAAAAGTGATAAAATAAAAATAAAATAAAAGTAAATAAGAAATTAATAAAAGAAAATATAAATATGAAAATAATTGACGAACTTTACTAATTCCCAATAAGAATCAGTAAATAATAAAATACATAAAAAACAAATAATTAAAATGAAATATAACAAAATAAATTAAGAAAAATAATAATTAAATTAAATTAAATTAAAAATCAAAATAAACAATAATAAAATAATAGTAAATATTAAATTTATTAAATATAAATATAATATTGAAAACATTTAAAAGATTTTATTTACAATTATTTTCCAATAAGAATGAATTAAAAATAAAATAAATAAAGTAAATAATTAAAGAAAATATAAATATAAAATTTTTAAAAGAATGTTTCTTACAGGTAAGCCCAAGTACGAATTTTGATTGGAATCAGTCAGCAAATTTTGGCTTTTATCCAGGGCCATTCGGTAGTTGAGAGAAACGTTGCTCTCGTGAAAGCAGTTTGTTTTCATGTTTTTATTGTTTGAATCGAAATATAAGGAGCAACTGTTTGGACTGGTGATAACGGTTTTCCTGGACGCACTGTCCGATAAATCCTGCTTCCTCAGACTGCCTGGTGGTCGTTTTTTTAAACATAAAATAAGCATCAGAAGAACCCCTGCCAGGGCAGCAGAAATTATTATTAAGCAAATAATCAATAATATATTTCTATTGATATTCATTTTATTGCTTTCCGAGTTCTCCGTCCAGGATATGTCTTCAGAAAGACCGTTCTGTTTGGAATTGATGTAGTCGTTTGTGTATTGCAGGCGAGAGCTCTCCAGTTTGAGGTGAATCGTGATCTGAGCCGACCTTATGGGATAGTCATTGTCCGTTACCTGAGCAATGGTTATAATGGAGAATGTGTTAAAAAGATATTATCCCACTTTTATTGTTAGGAAATATGACCGGGCTTCGGAAGGCTTTGGCTTCTTCGCAAAACTTATTCCTCCAAGATTGGCATCGATTTGAAACAAGTTATTTGGATCGCCGTTTTCGATAGAATACATTATTTGATTTTTTCCATCCTCGTCAATATCTACGGCATTTACTTTCATTATTAATGATCCCTAAATATATTATTTATTGTAACAACTTTTATTATTATATGGATACTTTAAAGAAGAAAATGAAATAAAATAAGATTAGAATTTACTCATACCAAGTTAGTCTAATTATACGATTACTTTTTCTTTTTATTTTATACGGTCCATTATCTAACCCTTTGAAATCCACATGGAAAAGGTTCGTCAAACAGTAATCAAATTTATAACAATATTCATTGGTGACATTTCAGGATCGAAACTTTATATCTATCAGAAATTATTATTGATACATACCCAATGTTATAAAAAATGGCACTGGAGAGAAAGAATTAAAATTATGAACAAAAAGCACCCAATAAAAATCAATTTTCGTAAAGTTTTCAGGCAAGATTGACTCAAAATCGTATTAAGGATTATTAGAGAAAGCTCTACAAAGCATTAGGAAAATGTTACCAAAATTTCTTATAAAAAATAGAGCAACACTCCATCCCTCGAAGTCGACAAGAGATTGGTTAGCTGCGAATAATATAACCGTTACGTCGTGGCCAGTAAACTCCCCAGGCCTAAATCCAATTGAAAATATTTGTGGATTTAGTAAAGAGAGAACTTTAGTATTAATTCTGCGGAACTATCTTTAATAAAACGTTAAAAGTTTTATTAATTAATTTCAATAATTAATTAAAATTTAATTTTGCTTGTTCCTCTATAATCGAATAAGGTCACCAAAACCACTTCAAGTATAATGTAAATGAGAATCATGTCGCGGAAATAAGAATTTGTGTCTTGGTAATCAAACGGCGACTGTTATAGAAGTTTCTGTGGAGACTTCCATCCTGAAAACAGGCAGTTGATTAAGCATAGATAGTTCAGAGATACACAATCGAATCATGAAATTTATTTAAGACGGTTAATGATTAACCAATTGTCATAGACGAAATGTAGTGTTGTAATTTATCACTGTCATGGTCAAGAATACCTTTGACCCTGTACAGAGGACAGACTCCCTGGAATGAAAATCCTCCCCAAACCATTACTGAAC
>JBBMKC010232526.1:0-11427 GCA_037834085.1 Bipalium vagum | reverse complement strand
AATTTAAACCCTATTGTGGTTTCTACCATATACTTTACAAGGGTTGTCAAGGATGTGTCCTTGGCTAACCCAACAGATCATAGATTTTCTATATTATTAATTTTAAATAATTTCTACCATAAGGTCAATTACATTTTGAGTAAAACCGGTAACAGCTTATTTTAAAGGTATAATAAAAATTATTCCTATTTTATTATTTTTTTCTCGAATAATTGCATTAAATATTATGGTAAATAAACGATAAAATTTTTTTCTCATCATTAATACTGGTAAACTAATATTTACTGAATCACAATTCATTTTGATTATATTATTTTATTTTTTATTATAGCATTTATTATATTAGTATTAATATAACAATGTAAATTGGAATATTTTTTGGTGAATAATTTGAAAAACTTTCTCCATTTTTGTAAATTTAAAAACAAGCTCCAAATAATTTTCGGTGTTGAATAAATAATTATAGAAAAAAAAATTAATATCATTTGTTTATCCGAATTAAAAGATCTCGCAAAATTTCAAAATAAAGAAACAACGTGAGAGTAGTCAACTTTGAGTTGAAAAATGAAAATCGTTCTAGCCGAACAGCCACAGATAAAAAGGACGAAAAAACTGATATAAATCATCAAGTAAAACATAGTTATAAAAACAACTCGATATTTTGGTGCCTCAGAATTTCTATTTGTGAATCTTTATAGAAAAAAATAATGAACTTGAACCATTTCTTAAAAATATTATCACCAGAGATGAACATTGCCTCAAATAAGATAATAATAAAAATAATATGAGAAATCAGACGTCATACCAAAAAGATGAAGCTTAACTGAGAAAGTAGAGTAAGCTTCAACATAGAATAAACCTGAGGAGAAATAATATCATATGAAAAAGAATTTCTTTTCACCAAGGAAAAATAAAGATTCTTGGTGAAAAAAGTTTTAATGAATTAAAAAGAGTTAAAATAAAGAGCCAATATGGTGAAAAAGAAAATTAAATATAGCTCATCTGTAAAATCAAGCTATTCATGTTTTAAAATCCAGCTGCCTAACGTTCGACGGCTGACATAATCTTGTGGTTTCAAGGCTTCATTCAATTATATGTTTTAATCGTGCAAATAGAAATCAGTCATTAAAAGAATTAGTCAAAATAAAATTTCAGTCCGTTTGAAAGATTTTTTTTATATTTGATCGAAAAATATGATTTTTCTTTCATTTCAGTCGGTTGAAGTGTGACAGAAATAAAATGCATATCAGCCTATTCTTCAGCTTTCTTTTGAGAGCTATTTTATATTATGTAAACCTAAATAATTATCAAGTGAAGAAAGATGAATTTAGTAATGTAAGTTTGTTTTAATTTTTATCTTTTTGAAACTTAATCGACCCATACTGATTCAAACTTTCAATGAATCATGTGCGAAATTATCGAACAAAAATGGTCTAACAGAAAATTAATTGAAAGATCTTAATTATTTCCATAAAACGTTACCAGTCTCTGGAAGTATAACATGTTTTCAAAATAGTGTCCGTTATGGTACTGGTGCTTACAGTTATTATCCTCTGAATAGATACATTTATAAAATTGTTGTGGTGTATAATTTTCTGCTCCAATAATGATAGCAGCTGGATCACGGTAAACATTATTTTCAATAAAACATCTAAAGAAATAAATTCAATGAGAACAGACAATGGTTCATTTTTGACCAAACAATCCAATTTATTTACTCAATCTATTTTTTAAAAAACTCATTTATGAAATGTTAACTGTTTCCTTTAACTTATTTCTTCTTCAATATGATTTTCTCAGGTTTTCAGAACAGTACACGTATTTAGAACGAATAAGGATTATGCTCAAAAGGTACTGAACAATAATCTACTTTAAATTCTTGGCTTTCCAAACATTAGATCATAAAATCTCTTCACTAAGATAGTAATTATTCATAAATCCGCGTGAAAGATACAGAGGTTGAAGGGACGAGTTCTATCATCTTTTAATGTCCTTAGATTTTACTGATTGATAAATTTAACTTTTAATAACCTCTGCAAGACTTGGATGTCCTTGATCTTTATCATCAGGTGAACTTTTTGTAAATATAAGTATATATAATATGTTGGCGGCTTTTGTCATTTTGTTATTTCAATTTTACTCTACCGAATTTAAACCAAACAATAATATATATCGTTTTAAATTTGTTTAACAACGTTTTTATTTAGAACCTGCTCTTTTGTAGAGTAATCAAAACTGCACAAAATTACGCCATTCTCGCCAACAATACTTCCGTGTTTGTGGAGGCTGCATATATGCATAATATTCTTTTCTATCACACTTTTACCACATCTCGAAACAGACTCTGCTATTATATCACAGCAGCTTGGAGTAGTAATCTTACTTCTATTGAAATGATCTTATTTTCACTATAGCTTTACCGGGCATCATAATTGTGATATGGATAATTCTGCGAGTGCAATTCGACAATCATTTCTGTTGGGACGGTCATGACGACCCTTATAAACGAGACTTTTGGGTTTTACAGGCATATACAATTGCTTTAACTTTGGTAGTTGAAAATCATTTTCTTTTTTTATTAAATAATATTAATAAATAGTAATAATATTAATTATAATCATTTATTATATTAATTATTATTATTAATTATTTTATTATTATTATTATTATTATTATTATTATTATTTATTATTATTATTATTACTATTATTATTTTTATCATTATTATTATTATTATTATTATTATTATTATTATTTTCCTATAATAATAATACTATTTTTAATAATAATATAATAATAATAATACTAGTATTTATTTTCCTATAATAATAATACAGAGTTTAGTTTGTTTAAATTGATACATAATAATACTAGAACTTTCATAAATAAGTATATGGGATACGCAAAACAACTGTGATTTCTACGGAGTAGCCTTATATTTGAAATTTTCAAATAATGAATTGAAAAATGATTTGGCATTACAGATTTATTACCTAAAACCTAATAAAAATGTTATACAATACCATTTTATGTATTATTTTCTTGTTTTAGGGCAACGTAATACTCTTTGTAAATTTGATGGTTTCAATATATTCGAAAATGAGAGCTCAACCAGTTCACGAAATACCATTCACAAGGTAAGTATTTTTTGTTTTATTAAGCAAAGGGATTTATATTAGAAACATCTTAACTTGCCTTATTTTCAGACAAATAATCATTTATCTTATAAAATGTACTTTACACAGTCCCAAATAATTTTATTTATAAGATTATAGTGTATTTCATTGCTATATGTGTGTGCTTGCAAAATGATAATGGAGTTTTTCAGTAATGTTAAAATTATACCAACGATAACATATACATATATTTATTATTAAGATGTACACAAACCACATATATTAGTTTTAATCTTGTAAACATCATCAATTTATTTTTAAAACAAACGCTTTTCAATAATTGAAAAAATCTTTTCTACACATTTTTTAGCATGTTATATGTTTCGAATCAGTTCATCACCAGTCATTCATATTTAAAACTACACAATTTAACTACCTAAACAACGACCATTCATTGGATTTTGTTATGCAGAAATGTAAAATTAACGCTGAAAAATTTCGAGTAATTATTAATAAAAGAGCGGCAACCATAGATCAACATTCAAACAGAAGGGATTAAAGCAAACTGACAATAGTTCGAAACATGTACCATGATAATAAATGAGTAGAAAAAATTTATTTTCATTTAAAGAATTGCAAAACAATGAATTAAATAAAAAGCTTTCGACTTCTTGCCTTTTCTAGACAAGTCATCATGATTTATAAATTTAATAAGCTCCCGTATATAAACCACGTTAAAACAATTCTCTCTTGTCGAATTATTATTTTTTTCCTGATAATATCTGGCCTTTAACATTGAGAAACACTCATTAAATACATCATTTTCCAAGTATGAACATATAATAATGAAACTCTGTAAAAAGACATCTCCACGTATATAAACACGTTATTACATGGAAATAGAGATGAATAATAATATAAAAAAGAATATAATCTATGATAGATTTAGCTTTGTTTTAAAAATGAAAGAAAACCAAAAATGAATCTCCATGTCTTATCATCAAGTTGCAAAATTATTATATACCTAAAGTTCTTTCTTTAGGTCTGACTGTAAATGAAAGATAGACTTACACCATTCTCGGATGTTTTGCTTTTTTGGATAATTAGTCGTAGACTGGTGAACATTGCATAATACAATTTATTTTTTATTTATTTATTTTTATTTCATCCAAATTCTTTTGGTACCACCATAACAATCGGCTATTCATCGGATGTAATGACCCGTCAAATTTTTCATTTCATAAAGCCACGAATTTTGTAACGATTCTGTTCTTATTCTTGTCCCGTTATTTAAGTGTTTTATTATCAAAATAATCAGAGAATTAAAATAAAGTCGCCTAAAATAATCAATTTTTTTAAACATTAATGTGACTTTCAGTGGTCATAATGTTTCATTTTTATTTGTCGGGGTTGATAAAGATAACAAAAAATGTTGCCATTGTTAACTATATTCAAGGTCGGTACTTCAATGAATAAAATTATGTAAATAAAACAAATAAAGGGTGGTTAAGGTTTAATTGAGCGATGTTCAAAGGTAAATAAAATTTCAACTGAATGAAATTTTTAAAAACTTTTATTGGAAATACAAAGAACACAAATACATATATGTGAATTCAATAAAACTACAGTCCTTTATAGCCACCAGTGTACAAATTATGATTGAAAATTGTAAACAGATTAGCACTGCTTTTCTGGGATACTTCCTTTGAAATCTTCACCCAAGCATTCTTAAATTTGCGAATTGTGTCACATTCTTTGTTCAGTTCTTTGTACCTTCTCTTGCAGAATGCCCAGAAAGGTTCTATTGGTATTTGGTTAGGTACAGCTGGTGCATTTCTCTCTTTTTTTATAAAATCAATTTTATGTTCATGTAGATAATTGCACACAATTGTAGCATAATGCGAGGTAGCCATATCTGGCCAAAAGATTACGTCGTGATCTTGTTTCAATTTGTTTATAAATGAAACTAAATGCTTCTTGACACATTCTTCGAGATAAACTTGCTTGTTAATCGTTCCAGATGTGATATAAGGTTCTGAAATTCGAACTTCCTGCGCAATTGCCTGCCATACCAAATATTTATGATAGAACTTAGATTTTCTCTTTGTTTTAAATTCATTATCAATCTCACAATCGCCGACTATGTTGTAATATTCATTACCTGGCACCTGAGATGGATCAACTGGGCAGTATCTTTCATCATCCATAACGAAGTACTTATTACCGCCAGACGGAATCGACAGTTTATACAGTTTTCTATGTGATCTTTCATCCCGTTCCTTTTAATCTTTCACATATTTTGGACCAGTAATCTTCTTAGATTTGATTCTTAATTTCTTCTTCGCATTCGCTACACTAGTTTTTGAAATATTGAATTTAGTAGCTGTTGAATGTTTACTGATTTTCCTAATAATATTAAAATTTGGAAAATTGAACTTACAAAAATTAATGTATATAAACAAAAAGTGACCCTGAAAAAAGCAGGCACCTAGTTTATATATTAACCTATATTATTAATAGATAATATTATGAAACATGATTATATTGTTATTAATACAGATACACTAATGATCAAAAGTTTTGAAACACATAACGAAAACTTGAAAGTTGATGATGATAGTCTTAGAAGAATGGTTTTATCTCTTTTATTTATGGATTTTGATATATTTACTGTTTCTAAATTAAAAACTTTAAAAAATTTTATTAAGATTAAATTAACACTATTTTTACGCACAAAATCCGAATATTTAATTTTCATTCATGTAATCACCTTTTGCTTTGATGAAGACGATGCATATTTTAGGTAATCTCTCCACAAGTTTATTTAGTTTTCCTACACTTATATTGTTCAAAGTGTTGGGATCTATAGAAAAAAGGTCGCAGCACCGGCCGCAACCGTAAGCAATTCTAAAGCAGAGATTACAAAGGAGTCAGAACCAAATCAAATCAACCAAGAGCTGATGGACTGTGATTCCTCACAGCTCATAATTGACATGTAAAAATTTATTAATTTTTGTAAATTTGCATGAAAAAGACTTGTTAAGTTTACTTTCCTTTTATTATGGACTCCTTATGTTATTTTATATTTTATAAAAAATAATAATATTTAAATTATAAATTTGTTTTTAATTAAAAAAAATATAATAATACGTAATTACATATATAATAATAATATGTAATATTAATTGTGTGCTGAAGTTAATTAAAACTTAATATGAGTGAATATTAATATGTGGGTGGATTATTTAGTAAGTTCTATAATATAAGAACTTTCCCTAAATAAGAACAGCCCACATATTACTCTATTGATGGAAAGTTTTATTTTAAACCAATCAAAAGATCAGGAATGTGAAAATCAGGAGTATATATGATCTTGTAATTCGCATTCAATTCCCATTAAATTCGCACTTAACTTCGTCTTAACAAGTTACACCCGGTAATAAATAAAGGTAAATAAAATACGCTTTTGCTATTTTATAAATCAATCTCTTTTGAGTCAAATAAATTAATTAACTGATACTTAACGGATTCAGATGAAATACTCTGCAATACGTTCTTTTTATTAAATTTTCTTATTTCCGCTTTTGTTCTCTTAGCAAATCGATTCTGCCTCGCTCTAGACGACAGAATACGTATTTTTACATCATGGCTTCTTCGGTTATCATAAAACGAAGAAGATATTAATTAATTAAATATCAGATATTAATGCTAAGAAAGAGTTGTATTGTTTTGAAATTATATTTTTGTAATAAAATCATGTTATCTCAGTTCATTATAGTTAGATTTAGCTCGTATTTTAGAACAATCATTTGTTATACTACCTTTAAAAGAGTTGGTAAGCCCATATCGAACCTATATTTATAGAATAAGCATTTTATATTTTCGAGATTAACTCTCGCACTAAACGTCGAACCAAACACTTACAAAAGCATCATTCATGAAATTCCACATATCAAGTTTGCTTTCTGCTCGCATATTTCTTATTTGGCGTTCAAACTCATCACAAAGTAACTCGATAGAAGTAAAATCTTGTATTGACTATTTCAGCCGCATTTGTTTTATTAAAGTAGCTTAAGCATTTGGAATGTAGATGCCTTTCTTGAAAATTAATTTTTGTGAACCTAACATTTGATAAGATTTTTATATTTATGCAAGTATTTTACAAAGACTTGTATATATTATTAAGTTCTTGGACAGACCTTATTTGTCTCATTGTCTGATATCGATGTTTAAATATAACTGTACAAAGCTGTCTAATTTTCGGGGTTCAGCATTAATAAAGATTTTCTGGGTATTGTTTCTAGTTATTTTAATAATTTTTTTGCATTTGATTTTGCATTAAGTACATCTGGTATTACACCAAAAATTACTAGGTAAATAAAAGATTTAAGAAACCAAGTCTGAAAACTTAAATTATAATATCTATTCTTAGAAAGGATTGCTGCTTTTTTATCAATTTTTAGTGGAATATTAATTATTAAAATGAAAGGAAATTCGAAATAGTTTTCCAACACCAATGATGTTATAATTAACCATTTCTCTAATTATGGTTAAGAAAATTCCTAAACTACCCAAAATTTAAATTGTTTTTTGGTTGATTAATTATTGTTTTCTTAACCTGAGTTCAACTTTCTTGAAATAAACCTCATTTCAATGTTGTCAAAGTTAAAATAATGACTTATATTACTCAAATGAAGTGCATATTGTACTGATAATTACAATAATATTAATAATTTTTAACTGACTGATAAAAAGAAAAGAGAAAAATAAGATTTAAAAACTGATTTGAATTAATAATTATTGAATAGAAGTCATTCCTTTAACCTTACCTGTCAATTTCGTTCAACGTACAAAAAAAATAAAAATTACAAATAACAGTAACTTAATAAAAAGAGAAAAACACTAGATATTTTAAAAAAGTTCAAATTTTGAGATAGTCAAAATAATCAATATTATCTAATGGAAACGGAAAAAATCTGAAATTGTTTGTAATTTCGCAAAATAAAGTTTTATTTAAAATATGACAAAATTAAAATGCAAAACAAATGGACATTTCTATAAAAATAATTAGTGATATATTGTATTACCATTATTATTAGTAATAATATTATAATAATCTATCGGCATTATCATCACAGTCCAATAAAACATTAAAAACTATTTTTACCAAAACAAGCCTTATCAAAATAAGCAAACAGTTAATAGATCAAATTTCGAAAAACTCGATAATATTTAAAGTTGGAAAAACCGTTTGATTGTATAAAAAGTTGTGAGTATTTGTCATTTTTCAAATGAAAACTCCTAGTTAATTTCTAACAAGTCTCATGCAATATAAGAATGAAAAGTGCATATTGTAAAATATTGATTATTTAAAATACAAAAAACACGTCAAATTCCCAATAATATTTCTGAAAAATACCATCAACCAACCCATAATAAAAGACCAGACAATATTATTATTATTACTAAATGTTTAAAAAATAATTTAATAATAATAATGATAATAATAATTGATTTATTTAATCTAATTTAATGCTATTGGTCAGACTATCTTCCAAGACCGAATCCAAACTTAGAGGCTTTGGGGGGCGATAATCATTCTTTAAAGCTAATTTCATGGCGAGTTCATCGACTCCATTGTGACATAAATTCAAATAAAGAAATATACCGTTCAATAAGAGAAAGATCGGCAGTGATATTTTTGGAATAGTCCACAGAGCAAAAATACATAGAACGATATTGCCACAAATTATAAGCACGGAAACCAGTCTTCTTAATAAAACAGAACCCATTTCCACTTCGCTGCTTTTAAAACTTGATGGTTTGCAACTAGAGAATTCTTCGTTTTGATAATAATCGGATAATATTTGTTCCTTTTCGTTCCATTTTTTTGTCAAAAAGCTTTTCAGCTTTTCCATTATGTGTTTCTGTTCCAAATTTATATTCACATTGTTGGACTTGTGGAGTTCGGTCTCAGAGCACATTACGTCTTTTAATGAATATCTTCGACAATAAAAATGAACTTCTGAAGATGATTTCCCCATTAAAAATTCTAATTCGTTAGTTGCAAAATCTTTGTCTAAATAAGCTGCAGTAATGTCGTAGATGGCATCAAAATCTAGATTGATTCAATAAGAATTATACATTTTAATAACTTTTAAATGTAAATATTTAAATCAAAAATCATTATTATTAAAAAAATATGCTACGAATCAGTAATTATTAATAATAATACTCTTTATATCCACCTAATCCGCTTTTGAACATGTCAAAAATAATAAACTAAAAGAAACTTAATATGTATATTATTGGGTTGGCAACTAAGTTCGTGCGCTTTTTAATATAAAAATTTAAATGTCTCTCGCTCCGGGCGTCCAAATGAGTCTGATTCAAGCAGAATCCATCATACACAGTTAGGGAGATGGCGTCATCATTGAATATATCCGATACAACTGTAGAAAGCTATCTGATGAAACTAGGATTTATTTCCAGAATAAATGTATGGGTACCACATAAGCGCACGAACTTAGTTGCCAACCCAATAATATTTAATTTAATTTAATATTAATATATGCTTGTGATATATATATATATTAATAGGATGTATATATTATTATATTACTTATATATAATTATTAATTACTTTGATAGCTTCTACATACAAAAAAATATGCATTTTCTTAGTGCGGCAATAATTAGTTGAAGCACTGTATATGTTAGTTTGTCAGTTTGCTGTATATGTATATATGTATTAGGTTAACATAATTTTTCGTGATTTTTTAAAATATACATAATGAATTGATTAAAACAGTTTAAGAATAATGAAAATCATTCGATAACATAATTGACGTGTCTTGAAGGTCAAATGTGCCATTTTCAATTTATTATACCAATATATATATTATACTCCACAAAAAAGTACTACAAACATAAAAAATAAGATTTCTGTAAAATAATTTTATTAATCATTGCACAAGTGAAAATATCCATTTGATAATTAATAAAAACATCATTTGACAATTAGTAACTGGTATGACCTCCCCGTTTGCTACTACATTCATGGAATATTTTTCTCATGCTTGCAATCAAAATTTGAAAATTATGTTGTGGAATTTGCTGCCACTTTTCTTTTAATCTGTTTGCTATTTCTGCTGTAGTAGTGGCAGTCTGATCATAATTTTCTCTGACATGTCGTCCAAGATCATCCCAACCATGTTCGATAGGTGACATATCAGGAGATCGTGCAGGCCATGGAAGAACTGGAACATTTGAGGAATACAAAGCATCAATCACTATTTCAGCAGTGTGGGGCTTGGCATTATCTTGCTGCAACATAAGATTGTGTTCACCAATATTTGGCATGATGTGCTGGTTAACAATCTCATTCATATACCGTGCAGCAGTTAATGAACCATCAATAACTGGGGTCATTCGACCCTCCCACCATATGCCACACCAGATCATGATGCTTCCACCGCCATACAGATCATGTTGTTTATTACAGCAGTCAGCAAATCTTTCGTTTTTATTATTATAATACAGTTGTGCAGGCAAAAATTTTTTTTTCGTACACACTGCAAATTTCCTTGCCAGCTTCAGCTACTTTTTTACCGCGATTAAAATAAAAAAATAATAGTTATCGAAAATGGTGCTTTTGATCAATTTGCAATTTCATTTCAACCCTGGGGATTTTTTAAAAAATTAAATATATCAAAATACTTAAAATAATTGTATTAATAAGTAAAATAGATTTCAAATAAATGTATTAACGAAAAATTATGTTACAACCTAATACAGGTGCCCACTGGAAAAGCGTAAAATTGATATTATATCTTGAACAAAAGAATTCTCGAGATATATCAACGCATAATTATAACCTTGAACTTTAATATATATACGATGTTTTATAATTTTGTTTAATTGATTAAATTATTTTAAATTTTATTTTATTTTGAAGATCGCATGTCTGCTCAAATAATAGATTTTCAACGCCAGGTAATAACATTATTTAAGAAAGAAAACCCAACTATCGGCGAGTGAAATGCAACAAGAAATCACAAAGACTCGGGTATAATAAAATGTGAAGCTTTGATAAAGCGATTTGAAGATAATGAGTTGTGGAAGCATTTGTGGTTTTCGGATGAAGCAAATTTCAGTCTTGTTTCTCCTACAAATCAATAGAATGAACGGATTTATCGTGTGGTGGATGTTAAAACCGATATTCCAAATGATCTGTTGTTGGTAGAGATTGACTGTCAGCAACCATCAATTATGTGCTACGGGGCTGTTTCCTGGTATGGAAAAACTGAAT
>JBBMKC010232515.1:0-11427 GCA_037834085.1 Bipalium vagum | reverse complement strand
ATATATTTTTCTGTAAAAAAGCAGTCTTTGTTTTTCTAATAAAAAAACGCACGAACTTTCCGGACAACCCAATATTAATCTTGCTATTATTATTATTCACACTCTTTTTTGTGGTTTGTGCCTCTGGCAAATCCGGCACAGGCATGTATATATAATTCTGTACCTAAATATTTTTGTGATAATAATGAAATTTCTACTATTACAAGAGAATATTTTTGGAAATATTTTTTTCATTAAAAAAATTTTGAACACATAATCGAAGAATTAAAATTTAAAACATAAAGAATTTATGCAAAATATGAAAACATAGAAAAAATATATAAATACAAAAAAGTTATTTTTATTTAACAAAATATATAAACTCGAAAATAAAACTTTAAAATGCCTAACAATCTATATTATGATATTTTTAAAAAGCTATACTCTCCAAAGATATTTAACACGATATTTAGGTAGTAAATTACATAGAAAAAAAATGAAGAAAAACAAAGAAAATTAGGAAGATTAAATTTTACAGAAAGTATGGAATTTCAAAATTATATAAAAAATAATATTTTTTTTAAAAATAAATCATTTATTTAGTGAACTACTATTATCTAATTTTACCAAAGAAAAAGATAACGATGCGACTAACAAAGCTACGCGTATTCAAGAGATACCCTTAAATGTTTATGAAAATATAACTAATTAATATTTTGAAAATATTCATTCATTTCAAATACAAAAAACATTTAATTTGTACTTTTGTAGATCCACATGGAATTTTTAGAGATTTTAGTATTGCAAATTTTCTAAAAATTGTTACGAAACATGAAGAAATAAAAATTATCTTAAATGAAATTTATAATTATTTTAAAACAAAATTGTAAGATTATGAGGCAACAGGAAGTTATTTAATTGTTTATAAAATAAAAAAAATTCCATTGGTATTAATAATTAATAATTAATAGTATTAATAATTTTAGAATATAAAATGTCACAAGTGGGAACTATAAATAATTAAAATTTTAATCTCTTTGTACTTTACAAAGATATTTCAATATTTTTACAAGATTTTAATAAACAAATCTTTACTACTTTTAAATTTCTTATGTTCTTTTCAATCTTTAAATGAAAAAGAAAAGTATTTTAATTTTGATTGTCGTCAACATAAAGCAGCACAAAATGCTTTTCATAAAAATAAATATTTAAAATTTAATTAAATTCATTTTAAAATTAAGTACCATTTTACAATATACAGTGAAATCTGCTTAAATTAAACACCATAGTGTCCCTTGTTGAAAAGTTCAAATTACAGAGGTGTTCAGATAATCAAGGTGTTCAAGTTTAACAGGTTACATTACACATCTGTTTACACTTTTGTTCAATTTTACAAGGTTTTTGAAAAATAAAAATAAGGTAATTAAATTGAACAACTTAAATTACTACAAAATTAAAAAACGAATATGTAAACATTTATTCTTTATTAAAATATTGATCAATGGTGGTTCTTTTCAATACTATTGAGATTCTATATTTCTTAGCAACAGCTCGTACGGACAAACCGTTCTTCAAATCATGGTGACATTCTATTTTCTCTAAAATAATAAGTGCATAGTAAATATAATTTTAATGTATAATGTCATTTTTTATTATTTAAACAAAATTTCAAAATTTTTTTTGAATTTAACAGGTAATTTTAATTCAAAAAATTTTTAAAGTGTTCAAATGTTAAAGTATACAGGTTTTCAATTAACACAGGTGACAATAACTTATATTTACAGTGTACGGAAATAAATGTTCAAATAAAAGAGGTGTTCAGCTAACAAAGTTGTTCATTTATGCAGGTTTCACTGTATATTTTGAAGTTTAAAATAAAAATAAGAAAAGCTAAATATTATTCAAACAAGAAATCATGTGATTTAATATTTATATTATAGCATTTTCACATTGAAAAAGTCATTTTACAAATTGAAGTAGTCACATAAAAATTTCAATTATAAATAATAAATAAATGCATAAAACTTTTTTAATCAAATTTAAATTTGATCATTGCTAAAGAGCAGTTTTTCCTTATTAATCGGAACCAGCCATTACAGTTAACTGTAGTTATCTGTTCGAGAGCATTGGGAATCAAATAATGTAAATCATTAACTGGCTCAGACAATAATTTCCGAACAATTCCTTTAATTTTACTAAACCCAAATTCTATCGGGTTCAGCAGTATGGAGAAATAAACCTTGTCAAGTTTGTTAAAGATTCCATTACTGAAACTGATGTTTTAGCTGTATGTGGCCCTGCTTTATGCCGAAAAAAATCTGAAATGTTATGATCCTGGACTAGTAATTCATCCAGGTCTTTAAGAAATTCTTGAAATATATTACTGGTACAACCACCAACGAATATTTTATGAAATAAAATTTTTTCGCATTTTATTGCAACCAACAAAGTCACATTTTATCCACGTACAGTTGTCACATTTTGGAAAACTCGATTATCGGCACGGCTTCTTCCCTAGTTTCTTCTGAGTTGCAAATTGAATCCACAAAAATATTTTTGAGATTATCAATGCAATGCAATGCAATGAGATTATCAAAATTGTCCTAAAAAATTTTCATATTCGACAGACAAATTGAGTCTAGCCTCATCATTTACCCTACCAAGGAGAATAACACTGCGCTTGAGAGTAATACGAAGCTCATCAAGATAATTATAAACGCATGAAATAGAAATATTAATCTTGAAATTCGCTTTATAAATTTGTGGATTTCTTTTGGCGTAATACCTTTTCGAATTTCAATTAACCTTTCAATAAAATTGCTTTGCACTTCGTTTATTTTCTTTTGTCTATGGCCGCGTTTTACATTTTTAACAAACTGATTGGTTTTCTGTATTGCCTAACTATAGTATTAACCGTTGATTTACAAAGATGTAGATATTTTGAGACCTTCGTTACCTTTTTCACCATTTCCTATTATATTCTCAATAATTAATCGACGAAGATCATCATTAACGTACGTTTTACCCACCGTTTCGTTGAAAGAAAAATTCATAATTTATATTGAAAAATTTATAAATTAACCATCATCAGATTTCAAAATAAGAAAAAACCAAAAAGTAAATAAACAAATTTAGGATACTATTAATTTTCTTATGTGATTATTTCAATTTGTAAATTTACTTTTTCAATGTAAAAATGCTATAAATCGAATTATGAAGAGAAATATTTTAATTCTTTTGTGAAGATACAGCAATAAATTTTGTTGAATACATTGAAGATTTAAAATTGAAGAATTATTAAAAAATAAATATAGAAATGAATTTAACTGAAGAAGACGAAAATCATTATAAAAATTCTAAAACATGTATTGAAAAAGGATTTAATTATAATAAAAATACAAGGGAAGCTTTTAACACTAAATTGTTGATAAAAAGAATATATTGAAGTAAGAGATCATTAAAATTGGATGGTAAATAAAGAGGATCATAACATAATAAATTTAATCCTCAAGCAAGGTACTCAGTGTATTTTTACAATGGATCTAAACATGATATACATTTAATATTTAAGAAAATATTTAAATCAAAATATTTAGAAACAGAAAAATGAATATATTAACAAAAACTGATAAAGAATATATTTCTCTTCAAATTGGATGCATAAGAATTTAAGATGCATTTATATTTTTCACACCATATAATTTATAATTATTAGATTCAACTTGGAAAGAAGAATATAAAATTTTAAAAGAACATAGATTGAGAAATTCTAAAGGAATTTATCCATATGAATATATTAAAATAACAGAAAAATATAATTAGGTAATAGGAAAGTAAAATGTAATAATGAAAAAGTAAATCTTAATTTTACTCAATATTTAAAAGATCCTTATAAAATGAATTTAATAAGACAATTATTGAATTTCAAACAGATCCAAATCTTATATGATAAATGTGTTTAAACAGAATTATTTATTATATTATGATGCAAATAGTTTGTATTCATCAGCAATAGTTCAAGAATTACTAACTGGAAAAACGGAATGGTCTAAAGATGTAAATAATGAAAAAACTTTTTTGAATTAAGTTCTATAAAGAATAGATTAATAATGAAAAAAAATTAAAAATAATCCATGGTTTGTTTTTGAAGTGGATTAAGAATATTCAAAAGAAATAAAAGATAAAACAAAATATTATCCTTCTTGTCCTGAAAAATCCTGTTTATCTTTTGAAAATGAATTTTCTGATTATCAAAATATTATGAAAAATACCCTTAGCTGTGCCAATAGCAGCAATAGATATTGTTAATATCAATTGGTTTATACTCAGAATTAGAAGTCATTTTTTGAATAGATTTATTAAGTGATATAACAAATAGTTTTTAAACAAATTTCCTCAGACCTGAAAATTTCTTTTTTTTATTAAATTTTTTAAAAAATGTTATTTTTTTTAATTTCATTTATACTTTTTAAATATTTTAAAATAATTAAATTAAATAATTAAAAAATTACCCAGGTCTGATTAGCCTCCTCATACCCCCGTTCTCAAAACTTTTTAAATTTTCTCGACATTCCTCTCAATTCTTTTTCCGTTTGGCTTTTGTAAGACGTAATTTCGGTCATGGACTTTTAGGACGATCTCATATGGTCATTCATATCTTTCATTTTCTTTTCTTCGAGCTTCGGCCTTCACTAACAGTTTTTCTCCTACTGCAAATGTCCTCTTTGTATTATCTTTTATTTTTGAAATCTGTTCTTCAGCTGCCTTATATATTCTATCTCTGCAGATCTTTCTACCAAACATCATTTCAGCCGGACTTATTCCAATTGTTTTCTGTAGCGTAGAATTGAGAGCGAATTTTACTTCCCAGTCGTTTCCTTAGCTTCCAGGAAAGATATGATACTAAGACTTACATGACTAGTCGAATTATCTTGTTGAAAAATTATATCATGTCAACTTAATTTCTTTGAAAATGACATCAAAAGTTTCCGTAATATGACTTTGGATGTAGCACTGTCGAGCCGTGCTGATAAGAGCTCTAAATCTATTTTCCAATAAGAGCTAAATGCTCCCCATATCATCATGGAGCCTCCGCCGAAATTTCTTTTTGAAAAGAATAATGGATCCTTTCTTAAATCACACCAATATCCGTGATAACCATCAAAGCCGTCTAGGTTAAATTTTTTTTCATCACTGAAATGATAAGACCTTTTTTCCATCAGTAGTGTAAGACATATGATTTTAAGTGTACTGTATACGTATCATTTTGTGGGAGTATTTTAGATTCGGGCAGGTCACCATTTTTGCATGGACAATGTTGAACTCACGATTTAAGGTGTTCGATATCGTTGTCTTGCTGAAATTTAAGTTCAGTGACCTCCTCGTGTCATTGCAGTTGTTTTTTGGTGCCAGAAGTTATGTTTCTAATATGTCTTTCGAGTCTGAGAGATAATGCTTTTGACCTTCGAGTGCTCTTCTTTTGTCCATATGTTGATGGGCTTGTCAAAAAATGTGTAACTTGCAAAATCTTTTAATAGCAAAAAACATTTATCAACATATTAAAGATTATTAATTACCATAAATGGCTGATTCAAGATACATACAATGATCGCCTTCTTATGACCCAATCAAGCATTTATTTTTCCTCGTTTGCACTCAGTCATATTTTTGTCTCGGGGCATTGTAATTTAACAATATGTACTGTTAGAAATATATTTATATTTGATAAAATATTATTTTTATTTTTATTTATTGTTATTCTGAAAATCTCTTATAATTTATTAATGTCAAAAGTTTAAATTATGCCAAAATATTTATGAATAATTAGTTCAGCTAAATAAAAAAATGTAAATATGTGTGACTTTATATAATGTAAATAATTACAAAATTTTATAATGAGAGGACAATAATTTGCCGAGATATCATTAAATATCAAAATCTCTTATAATTAAATTATTATAATTATAATTATTTTTTTTAATCCTAGTGAACAATAATTTTTTATTTTTCAAGTATACGCTTTTTAAAAAACATCAGATTATAAACAGATTGATATAGAGTTGAATGAACTTAAGAAGAGATTACAAAATAATGCGTATCCAATTTGAAAAATTAAAAAGACGATAGAAGATACCGTGAATAATTTTATGAACAATTAAGAATACAATGAGAAGAAAGAAAAAGAGAAAAACGAATATAAGAAAATTAATAAAATTCCATTTTCAGAGAGATTCAAGATTTTTAAACTAAAATATTACAGACAATAAATGAAGGCTTAAAAGTAATATTTCTAACTTCGAAAACGAAGCAAATAGTGAAAAAAGGTGTTTTAGAGATCATCAATCAGTGACCAGCATCTAGCAATTAATAGGAAATTACAAATTAAATGGTGGATTGCATCTTTCCTAAATTACCCATTAAGTAAACAACACCAAAATGTTTTTTGAAAATCTATTTTTGTACCATAGCTTAATGATAAAAACAAATAATTCCAATAACAATGTTAACACTATACATATCACTAATGTTTATAAAAGTGAAAAAAGCTACCGAAACATGAGAATT
Source organism: Bipalium vagum (assembly GCA_037834085.1). NCBI lineage: Eukaryota > Metazoa > Platyhelminthes > Tricladida > Geoplanidae > Bipalium > Bipalium vagum. The sequence continues at coordinate 4,884 of JBBMKC010232515.1, read as the reverse complement.
AAGAACAGACGATCAAGTGCTCGATGAAGTGTGAAGATTAGAAATTCCAGTATATTCCGACTAAAGATGATAATAATATTCGTAGAGGTATCTTTGTTGGGGTTTTAATCTTTTTAAAATAGAAATACACTTGTCCGATAAATTAGAAATATTTAATAACGGTCTTATATTTAAATCAAATTACATTAATATTATATGTATTTGTCAATATAACCAATTTCCGATTGCTTCATATATCAATATTTATTATTTTATTTGCATTGTAACACTTACGTAATTACTTTGATGTCATTTCACACTAATTTTGTAATAATTATTGCATTTTTTAAAAGATCTAAATTTTTCATTTTCCTGTATAAAAAATGAGTGAAGGTTTTCAAGACATATCTATGATAGAAATTTAAATATAATAATATTATAGATTAAAAAATCAATGAACACAATAAAATTTTAAAATTAAATATATATAAATCAGAACTTAATTTTAAAATATTCAATAATACATTTTTAAATAAAAAGTCGATAATTCAATAATTTAACAAAATACAACATTTATTACAAAAATATATACAGAAAATCGGAATAGAAATGCGGTAGACAAATCAGCTTTTATCCCAAAACATATTTTCCGAGCACATCTTCTGGTTCAGTTTTTGCTGCTTTGATCGGATCAGCTGGACGATGTGCGGTTTCGATAACAGCTTTGCAATGTTTTCGTTTTGGATCTTTGAAATATTCTGTCGTATTTTGGCTGTCATCTCATTGACCGGTTTCGGTGAGATGTATTCGATTTCCTGAAATATCGTTATATATCATTAACAAAAGACGATCGATATAGTCACCACAATTAATAATATATTACCGGTTTTGTCAAATGTTGAAGATGATTGGAACTGAAGCGGTGAGATTCTCTGTTTTCCTGTTTGATTTGTTGGAGGTCCTTCGATAAAGGGAATTTTTTTCGTTTGGATTTTGCGCTTTGTATGACCGCTTTATTGGCTGAATAGTCACAAGACGTGTTTGTCAGGATCGGCAAGGAGTTCGAGAGAAGATTGTTCCCGGATCCATCAATTATTGGGTATGGAGAATGAGTAAAAGTCTCATAGGGATTACGCAAACCGATATTATGATATAATTGAAACAATCGTGGATCAGACTGAAAAGTTAAGAGGAAAATTGAAAAATGATCATTTAAATTATTACATTCATCATGGCATTTTGCATCATAGGCAAATTAAATTCTGACATTATACCATAATGTATTCCTGGGTTAGATTGTTGACGAAAAAATGACTGCTGGTTGAAATTCTAAAATGTTAAATGAAATATAAGAAAATACTAATAAGAAATAATTGAATAAGAAATAGAAAATAAATTAAATAAATGCGATTTGCTTAGATAATTATTTAAACAAATATAACTTAAACCATAAAAATAATAAAAACTATTTAATAATTATTTGTTAAATCGATTTCTAACTGAATTTCAAAATGTTTTTCCTATATTTTCTAAATAGTGTTAGGCTCTATATATTTTTATTATACCTATTTCTTTATGCAATAAAAAAATAAAATATTATTGTACAACTTCTTAGATTATTTGAAAAATGAAAATTATATGTATTCGGACAATCAAGATTATCTAAATAGTTTTTTAAAGTAAATCAAAAGTATTATTTATTGGTTAATAATCCAAATATAAAGGGACCACTTTATCGATTTCGTAATGCATGTGAATCTAAAACGAATATTGATGATCATCTTGTAAATTGCATTTTCTTGAAAATTTCTCCTTTAATCCTCTTCCGATTTGGTACGATGGAATGATTACAAGTATGATTGATGTTGACTTTGCACTGACTAAAAAATGAATTTTGGAGTTCACATTTAAAAATTTATCTTCGTTCTGATATTCTTGTGGTCCGGATTATCACTCTCTTTATATATGTCCGCGAAAAAATAGGTCATTATATGTCAAAAAATATTTCCAATTACCGACTTAGAGACACCACCCGGATGATTCTACTGGTAAATACGGTAGGGGAAGTAAATTTATTCATTAGTGGACTTGGAAGAGTGATCGGTAGCATAACCAACCAATTTGACAAACAGAAATGTGGAATATCACATTTACCAAGAGACGGAGTTCAGAAATTTTTTTTTAAAATGTATCATGAAAAAGGCAGTTTTGAATATTATTGTGTATACCACAGTAGAACAGTGTTTTTGAAAGCAACCCTGATATCAGTCCCAGTAATCGTAAATTAGGAAAATTGCGAATCAGCATTGTAACGGGGAAGTTACAAATCGCAGCGGGACTGGCGATTGACACGAAAATTTAAGTGAGAACCTGACAGACAATAACAGAAGGAGGAACTATTGAACCGGATTGCGCATACACTGATAGAGACAAATATCTGAAGGGTGAAAAAGCCGTTTGGATATTTACATACTCGGATTATATGGTACGGAACGAAAAATTGAAGAGGTATTCAACGCTGTGACAGGGAAAATGTTATCGCATTCTTCCTGTAACCTCAAATATACGACATGCAATGCAGGGGTGTCATACCCGGTTTACAGAGTACCGATTATAGACTTCGATTGAAGAAATTAACGTTCACACAACTGGAAGGAAAGAAAGAGAAAGAAAGCATGAGTCGGTTTAGAAGAGTGGGAAAGACATATTGAATAACAGAGCGTAACAAAACACTATGAATTTCAAGAAAAAGTGAACAATGTTCATTTGGAGCAGTGAACATTATTTAATTAAAAATAAGTTAGTTTTTCTAATCTTATTTATTTAAAAAACCTGGTCCATATGAAAAAATATTGAAAAAATATTCTGAAAATATGCAGATTTAATTTTGTATCATTCAATTTTTTGTTTATTGATTTAATTTTAATTACAGTATTTTTCATGTAATTTAATCCACATTTCATATTATTAAATAGAAAAATAAAAATTTATAATTTATAAAAAATGTTAACTTAAAATGCTCTTAGTAAAATACTAAACTAAAAATAAAAATACAAGTAAAATGTAAACATGCATTCATATAAACTCTTCTTTATTTGCTGCTTGACATAAAAATTGTCTCATATGATTAAAATATGAACCACTATTTGATGACGTTATTTCCATGCTGGCAGTTGCAATTGTCTCTTTGAGTTCTTTTGCTGTTCGGCAATTTTTCCAATTTGAAAATACCTCTTCTATATGATTTAATTGTGTGCCATAAGGTGGATAAAAAGCAGTTCATAACCCTTTCTTGGATTATTTTTTTGGTTTCCTTACATTTGTGTATCGAGGCTTATCCATTAAATAAATATTTAATTTCTTAGTCCTAATGTATTTTGTATATTAACTAGTTCCATTATAATATTTTTCCAAGTTATATGCTGCATAAACAGTTTCAATATATATCAAATCTCTTTTGTTCATTGCAGCACATGTCGAATAATTGTTTGATTTAACTGTTGCAAATGTTTTTCTGGCTGGCTGTCTTTTCTCACTTCTACCATATGATATCCGAGTAGAACTACTGATTCCAGATTCGTCTGTAAAAATTATATTGTCCTCCTCGTTTATTATTAAGAAACGAGCATATCTGTATCGAATTACTATATTATTATATTGGTTTCTTTTTTCTGGTATTAGATTAACTTTTTTAAGGCTGTAATTAAACTGGTCAATAAACCTATAAATAATGCTCCCATAAACATCTTTTTTTCTTTTAATGTTAATTTCATTTCTTTTAAAGCAATACTTGTATCTTTAATAATAAAATACTTTATGTATTTTTTGCATCAACAGTAATTTTCTTTGCTTTCGGCAATCTGGTTGCAATTTTATCAATTCTTCCAGTTTTATTATAGTCTTATTATATTGGTTACGGTTTTGTATTTCTTATCAAAATCAGAGCAAATACCAGTAATCGTTTTTCCATTTTCATATATTTCCGAACTATTTCGGATCGTAACTCATTTCCTGTAGAATTTTTTCTTTCATTGACAGGAATTTAGGAAATGATAAAATTATTTGATAATAGGAAAATTTTAATTTAGGATAAAATTTTTAAATTAAAACAAAGACTTAATAATATGAAAACTTGATTAAATTATATTGAACATGGATTACATTATATGGAACATGGATTAAATTACATGAAAAATACTGTATGAAAATATTTTATAAAAACTTTTCTCAGTTATAGAAAAAGCTATTAGCTAAAAAGGTGAGGATCCGAAGTTTTCATCATACCATCAATTTTGAAGCGTACGTATTCCATTAATAATAATTATTATTAATAAATTTAAAAGTTCATTCTTGTATATTTTTACTCTTCTTTTTCTTTTTCCTATAATTTTCACACTTATCTTTCGGTAGTAAGGAATTTGATTTTATTTTATCAGATTAATTTTATAAAATAAACTCAAAACAATTTCTAACTAAATTTATAATTATCTTTAATTTTATTGGCTGTTTATTATTTATTATATTTTGTTACTTTGAATTTTATTTATGAAATGACAAATTTACGTTTCACAAAATTGATCAAATTCATTAAATTATCTCAATCCCTAATATTCATTATTCAATTGTGCGATATTTTACAAGCATGGTGTCCAAATCCCTACAGTCTTTGCAACGGGGTTTGTATTCTAGTAAATTTGGAAAAGAAATCCTTCTGTGGAGTATGGAAATGGTGCACGGAGAGGCACGGACGTTTGACTTTAGCAAATGAGATGTCCCGTATTCGTTCTTGCACAAATAATTCCTATTTTACCAGTATAAATGATCTTTTTTATGAAAGAAAATCAAATAAACGTGGCTGGCTTCAGAGTGATGGGACCGAATTTCTAAATATTTCATTGTGGTATA
>JBBMKC010232504.1:0-11428 GCA_037834085.1 Bipalium vagum | reverse complement strand
ATTATTATTATTATTATTATTATTATTATTATTATTATTATTATTATTATTATTATTATTATTATTCTTGTTGTTGTTATTACTAGTTTTTAAGATTTATAAATGTTATAATATTTTTATTTGAATATTTTGTTTATTGGACTTAATTAAAGAATCGAATCTTGGGATTTAGAATGGAAGAAATTAATTTAATTAACCAGTTAAAAAATCAATAATTTAAATTAATTTAAATGACTAAAGAAAATTATTAATTAAGTGATTAATTAAATTACATAGATGATTAATTAGAAATGATGTTGACAGGTTTTAAAGAAAGAAATGTCGAAAGTTGTCTGGGTGTTTTTTTTTCAATGTGAGTAGAATGGAATCGAAATATTAGTTCATATATTGATTATTAGATCATACAGAAAGGGTTGAGAAGGAATCATTTCAAAAGGAAATATTTCGTTATATATTTTTATATGAGGAATTTTATGATGAATTTGGTTTGGACCGTTATTCAACGAAAAAATTTTAAAATGTGTGATTTTTAATTAGATAAAAGAAATCACCAATGAATATGATATGGGATCAAATGAGACTCGACAGGGATCATTAAGTATCTGAGAAATAAAATTCTGATCCTTGGTTCAACTTTAAAATGTCAATTATGTGTAAAGCAGAAGATTTGTTGACTTGAACTTAATGACTGTTATGAAAATGTTGGGAATGGGTTATAATCCTCATGTCAAGTCAGAATTCATTGGGAAGAATCAATATTCGATTTCATTTCAACATGTACTAGAACGCCTATTGAAACCAAGTGAAGCTCTCATTAGTCTGGGTCTGTCATTTCAATTGGGATCTGTCTCATGAATATTCGATTTCCATTTCTGCTAGACCTTCCTATTACTAATAGGGTTTTTTCTGTTCGTGGTCAAATCTCAAGCATTAAAATAAGAGATCTCGAAGTCTCAACTTAAAACCTCTCTAACAATGAAGTATTTTTAATTTAACGTTTTTGTATTGGTTATTTATTTTTATTATTATTAATTACTTATTATTATTATTTTATTTATTATTATTATTATTATTATTAATTACTATTAATTACTATTAATTACTAATTATTATTATTATTATTATTATTATTATTATTATTATTATTATTATTATTATTATTATTAAACATTTATAGGTTCAAATCTTATAAAATTTTATTATTTATTTTTTCTGTGATAAAAATTTTGAATATTTAAACATTAATTATCAAACGATGAGAATTATTTATGATTATACATTTAAGTTCTATACATTGTTTTAAAATTCTACTATTTCAAATTATTCAATTTTATAATACTTTATATTATAATATAGAATTTAAAATAAAATATTGTAATTAATTTTTAAATATTTATTAAAATATTGTAATTAATTTTTAAATATTTATTAAAATATTGTAATTAAATTTTAAATATTTATTAAAATATTTTCATTTTTTAAATATTTTTATCTTAAATTTATATTATTACTTCAAGAATTTCGTAATGATGAGATTTTTGTTTTAGTTAAATAAGATTTTAAGAAATAAAAAAATCATGATGATTAAAAAAATATTTTTGAAAATATTTAATAAAAATATTACTAAAAAATTGTGTAGATTCTTTTTTTATTATTTAAATTTTTAAATTTTCTACGGTTATATTTTTTTTAATTTATAGAGATATTTGCCATTTATTAATATTAATTCATTTAATATAATTTATTTTAATAATAAATGAATTCGATCATATATTTGTTTTTGTTATTTAAATTTAATTAATAAACTTGAAAACTAAAACTGAAATCCAAAATTCTAAATGAAATTTTTATTATATCAAACATTAAATATTTTCAAAGGATATTAAATAAAATTTTTAATAAATTAAATTTGAAATTTCATTCAAGTTTTTTCAATAATTATTAATTATTAAAAAACAAATTTATTTATATATTATCTAATAAAATAAGATTATAATCAATTTTTAAGATGTAAATTGTTTTTACAAAAATTTAAAAATTTTAATTAATTTATTTTTTGTTTAACTTTATTTTTCTGCAGAGGTAATAAAACCAGTATTATATTTTATTTTTTAATATTAAATTAAGAACAATATAAGGTAACTGGATAAAGTTAAAGTATTAAGCTTCTCCATGTGTACCAAACACTGGGGTAGAAAATGATAATTATGTTTTGAATTGTTGAGTTAATCAAAACAATAAATTAATTAATAAAATGAAGATGTGACAATTACAGGGAATGATTTAATCTTATCATGAAAGATAATTTTATTGATTAAATTAAAATATTTTTATTTTCTAAATAAATTATGCAAATTACTTTTAATTGAATCATAATGAGAAAATATTTTATATATTTTAATAATTCATCTAAATTTTGGATATAAGATATCAAAATGTTATTAATGATATCCATTTTATCCATTTACACAATTATAATCAATATTCATCGAACTTTGTATAATGTTATTTATAATATATTTTAAAAATCAAATTTCTTTTTTCTTTAAATTATTATTATTATTATTATTACTATTATTATTTCTATTATTCCTCTATGAAAATCCATTTTTCTGGAATGGAATCATAATACAAAATTGTATTCGAATCATAAAAAAAATAAACATATTTTTGTTAATTATTTAATTCTAATTTATTTTGTTTATATCGATGCATATGAAAATGAAATTAACTATTAAAATAATCAATTAAATTTTAAAAACTTACCTTTAGGAAAAAAAACAATTAAATGAAATTGTGTAATTTTGGAAAATATTATTTATTTTATATTTTTAAAATAAATTTGAGAATTGAACTTCATTTCTTTATTTTATTTTCAAAAACAAAATCAAAACCTTTATACATATTGATAAGACTTAAAATATAAGACATCCTTCTGGACATTAAATCAAAAAAAAAATTAATTAATTAAATTGGAATTCTTTATTTACGTTTGTTTTATTTATTTCAGAATAAGTTTATAGTAAAATTATTTCTAAATATAGTAACAATCACGTAAGAGTAAATAATCACTGAAGTTTACTATGTCCAATATTGAGATTAATTAATTATTTATTCAATATTAACCATGTCAATCATATTCAGTTGGAATTCGTAAGTATTTCGTAAGAAAATGATTTTAAAAAAAGAAAGAAAGAAAGATAATTTTTTCTCCTCCACAAGATAACCCCGAATACATCATTGCTTTCCTTCGGAAATAACGTTGGGAAATAATCAACCCGGGACATAGTGCATTGATATTGTGACTCATTTTACCGTGCCCAGCCATCCCAACCGTGACGATGACGACGACGACATTATCTTTTTCATAACATGACACCTGCAAAATTGTTCTGGCAAAGACTTCTTTTCCAGCTTTAATCAGCCATAACAAATGGAAAAATGACATTATCAAAATAATAAATGGAAAGAGGGGTTGTTATTGTCAGACATCTTTACCCCACACCCCGTCTCCAAACAATTACGTTCAAGTAATTAGTAAAAATCAATATAATCCTTACTGATCGAATAATATTACCACCAATCGTTTGTTTGTTTTTTTCTTTCGTTTTATTTATTTTTTCCCGACCAATTTCATTCTTTCTGACCAAGTGAAATGGTTTCTTGGACTGTTCGTTACAAAGGCCAAACGACCTTTCTTTCCGGATGGGTAATAATGTTTCCTATGGAATTGTTATCGGAGAGAGACAAATCTCTCCCACATGACAATGGGAGGACAAAAAACAAACTATGCAGATTTAATTTGTAATAAAATCAGACTTTCTGACAAAAAAATAATTAATTATCTTAAATCAAATAAATCTATAATTGATGAAATTGAAATCAAATTTTTAATCAAATTTCAAGCGACAGTTGTTTTAATTTATTGCTTTGAAACGGAAAAAAACAATTTGAAAAAAGTCATTAAGTTTTTTTTTTCAACTTTTTTTCTTTGCAATGGCAATAAAGATTTATTAAATCAATTAATAAAAAGAAATAATAAAAATAATATTAATAATAATTATAATAATAATAATAATAAAATAATGGTAAAAATAAAATAAATTAATACTATTATCAATAATAAATTAGTATTACAAATAATTATAAAATAATAATAAAATAAAAAAATAAAGTAATAATCATAATAATAAAAATAAAATATTAATAATAATATAAATAAAATAATAATAATATTAATAAAATAAAAATTATAGTAGGAAATTTATGATAATAATAATAAAATAAAGTAATAATGTCAATAATAATAAAATAGTATTACAAATAATCTTAAAATAATAATAAAATTAAAATAATAAGTAATAATAATATTAATAAAATAATATTACGAATATAATAATAATTTCGGTAATTTTTTATTGTAGTTGTTGGGATTGCGTTCAGTAAGAAAAGATAAGTTGATATTTTTGCAATTTTTTTTGTAAAGTTTATGCAGCCATAATAAAAGTGGCAATAAAATTTGGTGGATGTAGATAACTTTGTATATATACATCCATTAAAAGACCGACCCAGTCCGACATACGGCGCATGATCAAGTGATGTTACAATCAGTGACACTTTCGTACAGATTTGCCATTTCCATCTTAGCAACACGGGCAACAACATTCTGTGATAGTTTTTTTTAAGGGGGAATAAAGGTAGACAATGAGGTAAAATGGGGTTTCTTTGTGGATTTTAGTATATATATTTGGGAATTAATTAATATTTTGTTTTGATAATTATCGAAATTGAAGATTTGTTTTTGTTTCCATTCATTTGACAGATTAAAACAAACAATTGTTAAATATTGATAAAATGTTAATGCGTGATGTAATACATGGGAAAAACTCTGTTCACAGAAAATACCATTGCAAATTCATATTGATTTAATGTTATGAAAACAAATAAAAATAAGTGGAAATAATGAAACTATTAAATATTTATTGCAAAATAATTAATTATAATCAATAAAGATTTCCCTTGTCAACGAATATTAAGTAGAGCAGAGTTTGTTTGAATCGCTCTATTTTTCTTTTCATTGCTGGGAATAATTTTCTTCCTCACTTACCTACTTAATTACATCTATTAGCTAATAGCGATTAAAAAATTAACCTTGAATTATTTTTTTGTTTTAATGTGGTGGCCCCATATAAATATTGAAAAATATTTGCTGGAATGTTTCACAATTTCATTGTTGTTGTTTGTTTAAATTTCCAGTACCAATGGGACCGTCCTGTCCAAACCATTGTAACAGCCATGGACTCTGTACAGAAAACGGCCGTTGTGAGTGTTTCAATGGATTCATTGGAAAAGAGTGTTCTATTGGTGAGAAAATATAAATAATTTGTTTTATTAATTTTATTTTTTCAATTATTCATTTTAATATAATTATTGTATATATATGTTTGTTTTCCATAGTTCTCATTAAAAGTTGTTCGTTAATGATATCATCATTATTTTTAGTCGATTCTCCAAAGATTTGCAGTGGCCATGGGAACTATTTTCAGGGTCGCTGTCTATGTAATTCTGAATGGAAAGGATCAGAATGTCGGACGATGTGGTTTGAATGTGAAAGTCCAACTTGTTCGGGAAATGGTGATTGCGTCTCGGGGGACTGTGTTTGCAAGAAAGGATATTCAGGGAAAAACTGTAGCAATGGTTATTTATTATTTTTTAATGAAATTATCTGCTCTCAGAATTTCAAAAATGTGTGTCTCCATCGTTTATATGGGAAATTATTTCTTTAAAAGAAATTAATTTAAATATTACAATTATTTTTTTCATTAATGAGACTTTTATCAATTTCTTACAGTTGTCTGTCAATCAAATTGTTCTGATAATGGAATTTGTCAGAGCAATGGGATTTGTCGTTGCTTCCAAGGCTGGACGGGTCAAGATTGTTCTAAAAAGAAGTTGGATAAAGAAAATGGACTGGCGAAGAAATGTAAAAATAACGGAGTGCTGACGTCTGACGAAGGGTGCAAGTGTCCCAAAGAATATTATGGTGAAACTTGTGAAAAAAGTAATTTTGTAAATATTATTTATTATTATTATTATTATTATTATTATTACTATTATTATTATTATTAAAGACTGAAAATTGATTTAACACTCGCATTTATAAGCTGTTTTAATTTTCCTATCACTCCGCAACATGTTATGACCGCCAGTATATCACCTGATAATCTTTGTCGGTTGTTGCCAGCCACACGGTGATTAGGTCTCAACACCCTACGTTGATTGGTGCGCGGATTTGGTAAATATGTGCAGCGGTGAAATCTGCTATTTATCAGATAATGCGACAGCTAAATCAAAATAGATCTATTATTAATATATGCATATTATTTTACTTACTATTAACTATTATTAATTTATTATTATTATATTTATTATTATTAATTTATTTATTATTATATATTTTTTCTAATTATTAATTTCATTATTCATAAAATCATTTAGAGAAATGTTTGGAAACTTGTTATCATGGATCATGTTCTAACAATGAAACGTGTATATGTGATGAGGGATATACAGGTAAACAGTGCAATGAATTTGTCTGCGATTCCAGGTGTTATCAACACGGGAGATGTGTTAATGGGAAGTGTTCCTGTCGGGCTGGCTGGAATGGGAAACACTGCACTTTAGGTAAGAGAACAGTATCGTACTAAAATGGAAATTAATGGGGATAAAATTATAAATATGGATTTTTCATGTAACCGTTAATAGCGTCAGATTTTCTAATTAATTTTTAATTATTTTCTAATTATTCTCTAATTTATTGAATTAACCGACTCGACATTCATTTTGATGATTTCATTGTTAATTTATTTTGCAATTCTTTTAATGGTTAAAGACCTAATTTCAGAAAATTTTGACATGTTATGTTAGAATAAGAGTTCTCATCGATTATCATTAAGCTTGAATGTTAACCTATCACTAATAAAAACAACATTTGTCAAATTGTATTATTATATTTTTCAAAATTATTTAAATTTTTTTTTGTTTGAAGTGAACTAACTTAACTCGTCTCGCTTTATGTTTGATGGTCAAAAAAATTAGTGAATTTATAAATATTATGAAGGAATGCAGGGACAAGGATGTAAAATTATTTGAAATATCATTATAATTATACATCTGTCTAAAACTAAATCTAATATTGCTTCACATAATCAATGAAAATTGTCCATCTGGTATCATGAAAGGTAATCGTCCTTCAGTTAAGCATCGTAAAGCTGACATCAATTCCTGGAACGTCGTAAAATATATTAGCCAAGATATCTGAATAAAACCAACATTTAAGGTAGAAATACACAGCTCACTACGTTTACTGATGAGTAAGACTACAAATAAAGCCGGAAAACCTCGAACTGCTCTTTAACCGTTCACCCTACATGAATTGATGAAGGTGTATAGTAAAAAAAAATTTCTGATACTTTAAAATATTTCATGCCGCTTAACTGAAGGATTACCTCATGAATCATTGTGACATATTCTTACGAATTGTTCGTAAATCGTGTGATGGAAAATAAATGTCTTGAATGTCTGATTAAAAAGATACAATTTTATGAAATTAGTTTCATAAGTTGAGTATTGATAATTTCAATCTACCTCATCAATGCCTTCATCTCATCGAACTGATCTCTATTCTTTGCTTTTTTCTCATCTGTATAAATGTGATTAAAAACAGAAATTAGTTTTGACCGACCTATTAATTATAATCATAAACCGGCCTCCACTGTTAATTAAGTTTATTTTAACGCTATTTTATTTATTACACAATTTTATTATAATCATTTCTACTGATTTCATTTTTCTTTTTTTATTAATATATATATTAGTTTTTTAAACTTCTGTAGCGACAAATTTTACCAATTGAATATTATTTAACATACAATTTGTACTTTATTTCAATGTATTATTTATTTATTTTAATTAATTTTGAAATATTATTAATTTAATATTTATTTTATTTTTATTTCTATATTTTAATAAAATAAAAAACTAATTTATTTCACTAATATCAGGTATAATTTTTTTATTTACCATGTAAAATGTTTTCGAAACACCACATCGAAATTTATTGTATTAATTAAAACAAAAATTATCATGAAAAACGTAATAATATTTTTACATATCTCTTCTAAAAATAGAACCAACATTTAAAATATTATTAAAATTAAAAAAAAATAAAATATCATTTTGATCAATAATTTGATCAAAATGTTAATTAGATTCAGATCATTAAATCGAGATTAAATTATTTTCGAATCCTTGAAGATTTGCATATTAATTAATTATTGTTTTAATGTTATTCCTGGATAAAAATATTTATCAATGTCTTAACATCTTTACTGGATACAAATTATAAATTTCTCATTTAAGAAACAGAGGAAATTCTGTGAATTTAATTTATGGTTGAATATTTATCAGAAAATGGGATGATGTTCGTTTTTGCCATTCATAAATCAACTAACAGCAAAAATAATGACCAAAAATATTTTCCCATTGCTTAGCAAAAAAGGGGAATTGAGTGAAAACCTTGAGAAATTTTGGAATATTTCTTTCATTTTGCTTTTTCCATTGATTTGCATTAATTAATTCAAACAAAGTTACATATTTTTATCATTTTAATATGGGAAAATGGTCGAATGTGTGAGAAAATTATTCTGTATATTGTACGCAAAACCACTTTTCAGTATAATTATCATTATAATAAATCATTATTAAAAATAACTAAATGTTTCGTTTTGATTTCGTCGATATTTGAAGAGTTAGTAATTAATAATAAGAAAATTTAATTTTTCACTCCCGTTTTGTTTAAATAAATTAAGAAAGTAAATTTTATTTATAACACTTTTAAATTGAAAAATAAATGAGAATAATTTTTTTTATTTTCAGTTTATCTAAATTAAGTCTAACAAAAAACAAATGAAAGAAATCGAGACATGGAAAATGAAAAAAAAAATAATATTTATATATTTTTTACAAATATTTTATTTGTCTAAGTTTCTTCAATAATATTACAAAATTTTGTAATAGATTTTTTTAATACATTAACCGAGACATTTTAATAAAATTATTCAATTTATTATTAGTGTAGATATTTAATTTCCTGCTTTGGCTTTTGTAAAAATGAGTTATATATATATTTTTTGTTTGAAAATATTAAAAAGTTCAAAATATCTTTTATTTAATTTTGCAGTACTTATTAAACTTTGAGATATTATAAATTAACTTCTATATATTTTTTTTATATTTTATTTATATTTATATATTTTTTTAATTTTTATATTTATTTATTTATATTTTTATTTATTTATATTTTGTTCATTTTACAAATGTAATGAGAGAACTGTTTTGTGGGTTATTTAAAGTTCAGCTTTTCCAATATTAATGCACTTTTGTGTGCTGTTGCGTTGTTCTGATGAAACTTAATTGTTTTCTTCTTTAAACCAGGTTTTCTTTTTCGATTATTATGTTAACCTATTGGATGTATTGGATGAAACATAGTGTGAGCTCAACGAAAAAACCTTTGTATGATGTATTTCACGAGTATTTTCTGTTCCAATAATTCTTTTTGCTGTTAACACAATATTGGCACGATCTCTTCGGTCATTGTCCTCAATCGATTTACCGTTACATTTAAATACAGCGACAAATTTCTTCACTGTGACATATGAAGGAGCTCACTTACCATGTCTGTATGAATTTCTTTTCCTGTTAATCCTTTATTAAATAATCATAATAATAATAGTAATTGCAAGAAATTTCGATATTTTACACTCTTAAAATGGAAATATGTTAACATGTATTTAAATAGATACTCAATTTATTGATTTATTTGAAATTTATCAGATTCAAATTTAACAGGTGAACTATTTTATTAAAAATTATTATCTAAAAAATACCATGAATGTGAAAGGCTAAAGATTTTTCACACAATCTATATTAAAATATATATTGAGTCTTTGTTATCGTGTAACAATAGTGACTTTTATATCACCACCTAATTTTATACTAATATTGTTAAGTCTGCTGGTAATAAAATAAATGTATACGACTTGAAAGAAGCATATTATAAATGTCAATAAACTAAAAAATGTGTTCTTTAAAAAATATATGCAGTGATTATATAACACATGAGATATTATTAATACTTGTTTGTTTAATTATAGTAAATTTTATAGTCCATGTCAGATCAAATGTTTAAGTTTATGCTAATAAAAAATCATATAAAGGAGACAGCAATTATGAACCTTGAAAATGACGATACAGTACCTGGCCATTGAAATAGTATGCAGACTTGAAATTGTTTTATAAAATATAAATAAAATAAAATGTGAAGTCCGTTTTGAAAATCGATATAATTTACATTATTTCAACATCAGTCAAATGATTTAGCAAAGGAAAATTCACACAGATCAAGATTTTGTTTGGTTTGGAGATTTGATGGATTTTATTAACGGAATTAGACTTTGAATAAGTTACAAATGTCACACTTGTCTTAAAATCATGTCCTTTGTGAAATTTTGTTCGAAACTGATAGAGGTTTTCAAACTTAAATCTTTCATGAAGAAGGAATATGCACCTGTCTTTTGTAATGGAAAGATGTTTATGAATTATTTAGATCAATGACTCCTCTAAAAAGCTCGTATGTTTTTACTTTGATAATGTTGATTGAGAAAGATTTCGGTAAGGAAAGACAAAAGAATATCTTAAAAGAAATATTACTGGATCAAAAGAGTAGAAAGAGACCAGATATTTTTATTCATACTATGTCATTGAGGACAGAATTATCGAAGGTTGATGTACCTTAGTATGACAGATACGAAATCCCATTAGTATTGCTGGCCAGACTTTGTGTTCCCAGAGCATTGTTGCCTGTCATAGCCACTTGATTGGTTGATCTCCACACATTCAACATCCCCTGGTCATCAGAAAATGTGACAGTTAAATCAAAATAGATCCACTTATGAAATATAAATATAAAGATTATTTCTATTATTTAATACTCTTATATAAAATTTTATATTGTCGTTTATTATTCGTATTTATTATAATGATATTTTCCCATCTATCAGCTTTGTCGCTGATCTCTTATTCATGTACGAAACAATGTTGATAATTTTCCAACATAGATAAGATCAAAACAGTGGGGCAAATAAAATTGGATCTTATAATTGTTAGATGTGATAAGAAAAAAAATAATGGAAATGAAATATATTTTGAAATTGAAAAAATAATATTTTGAATTTTATTAAAATTCCAATAAAAAATTTATAAAAAATTATAATTGATTGCTGCGATAGATGAGTTTCTTAAATAATTTATTTTAATGTTTTAAACATTTTTTAATTTAATGTGCTCTTATGGAGATATTATATATTAT
>JBBMKC010232503.1:0-21756 GCA_037834085.1 Bipalium vagum | reverse complement strand
ATTAAACATTAATTAGATATTTAAAAGTTAATATACTTATAATATTTCTATGTAAAGAAAATTTGTAAAAAACGCGATTTATTATGACTCACCCTAATAGTACCTATACTCTTGAAATAACTTTTTTATTTGATATTTTAATTGATTTGATTAAACAAATATTAATATAAGCAAACATGAGCCCTGGATGTCGTAATGCTAAATACTTTTAGATTATATTAATAGTAAAAATGAAAATATTGATTTTACTTTATAAATAAGTTCTGTTTAATATACTCCAACTGAAAAAATATTTTTTATCCGGATATCATTGAACTTTTTTACAATTTTACTTGAATAAATAAGTACTACTTATGAAATATTAAGACATGTATTTATATCAATGATATATACATTAATTTTTAATGAGGCAACAAAAATCACTCATAATTTTCTTCTAGATTGGTTTAAGAAAGAGCGAATATAATTTAATAATTTATAATCGTATTTATAAACAATTATTGATTTTCTTTAGTGTGAAAATTTTAAGGATCCAAATAATAATTTATGTTTTTTATATGAACTTATGATCGTTTAACATTTATCCTTTACGTTTAGTTGATCGACTTAAACATCTTTTTAAATAATGGCTTTGATTTGCAAAAAATATCAGAAAAGATATTATTTTCTTCTTAACTTTATTTTGCAAATTAATTTTTAAAAATTTATAATATAAGTACATTTCTTCATCAAATGCGAAATATGAGCGAGGTAAAAGAAACCTAGCTCATTTACTAAGGTGTCTGGTATGGTTTTGTGCCTAATTTGGACTTGTATGGCTTAACAATAGTATTAATTATTTAAATAATTAATTTATTATTAATTATTATTAGGTTTTCCGAAAAGTAATGTCGTTTTTTAATATAGAAATTTGAAAATCCAAATTTTATACAAAATGATATATATAATAACTGTCACCATCATTCTCAAAAACTGTATCCCATCTTTAAAATAGCTCTTATATGCCAACTTTGTAAAAACTTTCTGACTTTGACGCGAAATATCCCTTTAGTACCATTTTGATATCATCAAGGGAACTAAATTTTTTCCGTGCCAAAAAAATTTGGAGTGAACAAACTGATCACAGTAAACATCTGCGGTAATCGTTTCACCAGGTTCGAGAAATTTGTAATGAACAATCCCGTAAATGTTCCACCAAATAGACAGTAAAAGGTTTTATACATGAATATTTGGTTTGACGATTCATACTGTTCGTTCTCTAGCAGATAACCATTGAAATTTACGCTTTGGATTATCATAGAGGATCCATTTCTCATCCCCGGTTATGATTCGCTAGAAAAACGACTCCTACTTAACAAAGAATTGCAGATCGTTATGCACTGTATTTTGTTCGAATCTGACAAAAGATGTGGAACCAAATCTCTCTGTCTCAAGGCGTTTGAATTTCTTTTAAGTGATTAATACTGTTGAGTTTGGTGATCTGATGGCTTTTACAATAGATTTGCCTACCTTTTCTGAGGTCATTTTTGAGATCTATATTTCTATTTTTAAATGTTGAAAACCATCTCTGAATTTTGCGCACGTCCAGGGCATTAGGATAGACTGCATTAATATTTCCATTAGCTATTGTTGCATTATTTCCTTCATAAATTCAAATGACATTTAATTCAGGAGATGGTCTTCAGTTGGTTTATTGTCAGACATCTTTTCCCGTAAACGATCTTGGAAAATGATTTCCGATATCATTTAATTTAAAATAAAAATCTGTTCAAATACCCAACGGGAAATTATATAATACTTGATTAAAAGTTTTTTTTAAAAAAGATTACTTTTCGGAAAACCTAATAAAATTGCTTTTGATTAAACTTATCCACATTGGCAAATATATCAAATTAAAGGTATAAAATTGATATAATATTCAATATTTATCAATTGATATATTAAAGTAATATTACATCAATATATACAAGTAATATAAAAAAATATTTTTGCACTGATATAATATTTATATACATATATATTAGCGTATTAAATTAGAAATATGAAACGCTGAAAACAAGAAAGGGAAAATCATATAAATAAATAAAATAATTAGATATAATAAGAAAATGATATCAAAAACCAAAATTATCGAACGAAGCTACGAGATCATTATGAATTTTATGAATTTAATTTTTTTACTCAATATCCAATTTCATTTTCTAATCAATTACATCAAACCGTAACATATATGTAAAAAATAGATTCTGCAAAATTTGTGAAAGATTTTTTTCATTTATATTTTTGATCAATTGTGAATTTAAAGTCTCATAAAATAAAATATTTGATATAAAAATAAAATGCATTAAATATTTTAAAAATGTTATTACACATAATTGGAAAATCTGAATAAATATTTAAATGTTAATAAAGAAGATTTTACTGGTTGAATTTTAATGGCTCATCTCTTAATAAAGTTCATTAATTGAAATCACAAACCTTACTATCTGTACGTTCTAATCATCTAGAAACAAGTTTGCTAATTCAAAAAACTTGAAAATCAGGATTTCATAAAACGATAAACCCTTTGAAAGCCATTTCAGCATAACCTTGGTATTTCAAATCTTTCTAAAGTATAATGTTGCTAAGCTGACTAAAGAAATAATAATCGATTAGCACAAATTTTGGGAAAGGTGGATTATGCAAAGTTTCCTATCCAAGTTCGTTCAATTTTTGCATGGTTGACGTGGAGACATTCAATTTTTCTTAGTGGTGTAGAGGTATACGGATCTTCCTGAAAAAAAGTACTGGTCAAATATGCTTAAGTTAACCTAGATTTACTGAAAATATATCTTAGTAATAATCGTCTCGCCTGATTATATATCTTGATAAATCACCAGTTGGTAGAAATTATTATTCTGCTTCAAAACTGTTTCTATGCTTCATATAGATGTTTTCCCCATTACCTCTATATGCTTCAGAACTATCAGATGCTAAATTCAAATTCCTTAGCGAACTCTCTGTTTGTTCAGCCTCGGCGAATGTTTGAAATTTGTGTTTTTTTAAGGGATGACTGTTAATTACTATGTACTTTATCTTCAAATCTCTCATTTCGGCTTCTAAGCCATGAGATCATACAGAGTTGAAAAGTGCGTTCGTTAGGTGTATTCAGACCAAATGACTTTTTCATGTGGTGTAATAAGGTGTTCGATTCTATAGTGTTATTTATTTTGAAAAGGTGTTAGTAATCAACGAACTCAACGTTAAGACCGTGAAGTCTGATAATTTGAGAATTTTGTTGATAATTAATATAAATATTAACACTTGATCATTGGTTAATTATCCTAAAATATATAAAGATGAAGAATATGAAGAAATTTTCTGTCAAATTACAAAGTCGGATTCAATGTTTAATTTGAATTCACAGAATTTTAAAAAACCTCTCGACATATTTATTTCATATGCACTGCACAAAAATCAAGCAATGACGTCAGAACAAACTCAATAAGATCGTGAAACAAAGTCATTCCAAAGAATACTATTTGCAGAAAGAAATGAATAATACCAAAGATAACATAAAATAACATAAATGAAGAAATTACATTATATTTGTTTTTGATATATAATCTTTATTTAAGTTTGCGGTTCATGTACTTTTGGGATATTCTGTATAAAAGAACTCAAAATAATCGAAAGATCTATAATATTTTTACGATTTAAAAATGGTTCATTAAAAAGTTCATTAAAGAGTTCACTAAAAATCTTTTATTTAAAACCTGACAGAAGAGCCTGGTTTGAAGAATTATACAAGAAAAATATGACGAACAATTCATAACATATGAGAAACGTATTTATAAATAACGTTGGAATTCCAAATCCACTTAATATAGAATCGTGTCTGAAAATGGTTAAAAAAAATTGATATTATAAAAAATTTTTCTTAAACCTATTTTAAAATACGATAAAAAGGATTGATGATTCGTGTTTTTTAATAATTACGTATATTATAATATTAAGTAATAAAATAAAGGAGGTAATATATAGAATAATATTAATAAAATTGTAATAGAGCGTGATTATCTTAAATTTGAAAAAAATAAAATGATAATATATAAAATTAAACAAATATTTTGAACATATTTGCTACCAAATTTTTATTTATTTTCATATCTCTAATAAGAAAGCATAATAATTTTCAAAGATTGATAGTTCTACAAATTACTTTGTAGTTAATCCAGTACATAATCTAGTAAATGTAATTATTTTGGAAAATTGAACATTTTTGTTTCATTCTTTAAATTAAAATTTATTATTATTATTATTAAATAATTTATTAATTTTATTATTTTTATTAGTTAAAAAAATAGAAATTGAATATAAATTCAAAAGAAATACTAGAATCTTTTTCAATTAATAATATATAATTATCAAAATTAATTATTTAAGTGATTTATGGAATATAATGTACTTTTCTAAAATCACATTTGGGAATGATATCGTTTTCCTCAAATAATTTAAATAATATTTAATGTTAAAATCATTTTTTTCGGACTGAAGAAAGTTTTGTAATTCTAGATGACAGTATTGTTGATCGAGATAAATGGGTAATTTTTGTATACAAAATAAGAGAATGTAAATAAAATTATTTAGTAAGTATACTTAAATAAAAACGGGTATAGAACAATATGAAAGTCTAGGCAATATTTTCTCTTCCAGGTTCAAATGAACCATTATCTTATTGGCAATATTCTGTAATAACTTGATAGTGCTTTGACCTATGTCTCCACCACGACCAACAGATAATCAAAGGATTACAGTCATGGTGGGAATAACCCCATAAGTCTGGTGATTACTTCAAGTTAGATTTTCATAAACAAATCTGAGTGCTCCTTGCTTTATGAGCGGGAGGTGAGTCCTTCTTGAATATACAATTTCAACAACCGAGTATCTTGTCCATCCAGAGTTTCAATATCGCCTTCAGTAACTTAATGTATTTCTTGGCTTTGTCTGCGAAGGCGCATGATACCACTTTCACTGGATATGGCTGTTACAGCATGACAGAGACTGGAAAATTATTATCAGTATTATTTTCACTAACAGTATTATTAAAAAGTCTTTAGTATTTCAGCATCCAGGATTCAAATTTACTTATATTAATATTTGTTTAATTAAATTAATTAAACATTAATTCAAAACGTAATTTTGAAAGTATAGGTACTTTGCTTTACTTACTACAAGTATTAGTTGTATTAATAAATGATTAAAATTCAGAATGAATGAAAAACATACCTTAGTTAATTTTTGAAAAATCCGAGTATTAATTGTTCACTGTTTTAATTATATTTTTGGACCAAACAGTGTATAAAGTACTCAAACATTACCAATTGGTTCTTTAAGTTTCGGTCAGAATATCCTTTGAAGACCTTCCGTGCTCGGGTCGCTCAACAGATGTATCACTATAAATCAAATAGCAGAAGTGCTGAATAAATGCCTGGGCGACACCTCTTGCTCTAACTTCCGAGGAAAAATCGCAGATCCGGTTGGAAATTTGGCAGGGGAGCCTCGAGAAATTTGAATAATCGACTATTATTAATCGACTGGTGATTGGTAATGAGACTTGTGTATATTTTTATAAGAATTTTTCAGTGTGATGAGGCAAAAGTATGGGTTCTTGAAGGCGAATTAAACCAAAAAGAGCCAAAATCTGAGATTCACTTGAAGAATATAATGTATGCTGTACTCTTTCGTTCGATACGAATCGACAAGGTTATCAAGTTGGAAAAGAGAGAGGTGATCACAAAGGAATGGTATACAAATATTTATTTGCATCGTGTCTTTACAGTAAATTCTGAGAGCCGACCAAAGTGTTTTTTATGTAAAGCGGATAATTCTGAACCGTGGTAATGCTCGTTCACATAAATCTTCACTAAAAACCGAATATTTGAATGCTGTAAAATTCGAGTTACTTCAACACCCTCCTTACAATCCAGACTTATCTGCCTCTGACTTTTGAGTCTTCAAAATCTTTAAGAAACATTTAAAGGGTCGAAAGTTTCTGACAGAAGAGGATTTGGAAAAAAACTATCTTTTTCTTCATTGACAGCATCCATTCTGAGAACTGGCTAAAGTCTATCGCAAATGACAAAATCGGATGAGGCGGTGTATTATAATCTTGAAAGATTTCTTTTAAAGATTTTGTAAAAAAAGTCAATAAACTTTTATCTTCTTACTTATGCTCAAAACTTTTCAATTGTACTTTTTAATTGTACTAATTTTCAATTGTACTTTTCTAATTGTACATGACTGTAGGCCGCTTTCCAGATAACCACCAAGCGCCATCATTCCATTCATTTCATTAAGTAAACATCGTCCCCTAAGTTTACGGTTTTTTTCCATTTTCTTTTTTTATGTATCACGAGATGTCTTAGTCAGATTACATATGATTTGTAGCACATACTATGCCTTCTTGCTACATTGACCTTTCATTTGGGTTCATTCATCTCATTTGCCAGATCAGCCATATTTTTGGAGATCTCAGCATAAATCTTCTCTTTAAAATAAGCTATGAAATTTAGATTCTTTTATGATAACGACTAATATAGATTTTTCTTTTTGTATTGAAATTATTTTTCATCATTCTAATTAAACCTTTAAGCGATGTAGGATGATAAAGCCAGGCAAAGCAAAAGTTTTTTGAGTGATTTTCCACGCGAAGCGACTCTATCATTGTATTTGAAATTTATATTAAAAAAAATTATTTTTTCAAGATTAATATTATCGATAAATTAGCCCCATTAAGCAAATGAAATTTAGGTGGATTTTATAAAAACCCGAATTATCTCGAACACATGGCAATAGACTATGGAAAAAAATTAATTGTTAGAATGTTCAAGAAAATACGAGAGTAAATGTCGGAAGACAATCAAGACATTATGTTATCAATACAAAATATTAAGAATCATTGCCCTTAGACATTTATCTGATCTATTATAGAATTCTAAGTCTGCCATTTAATAAAGTCTAGTTATATTATATATTTTATTAAACGTATTTGGAATTCATTGACGTCGTTTACGCGTATATGTTCCATCAAGCGATCATTCAATTGAAACTAATTTCAAAAAATGTTGATTCTTCTCCTCGAGTAATATCGCTATCCTTCAATTTATCCTCTGAAACGTATTTTTGTTCTTGCACATTACTGAACAACCCAAAATCACTTGATAATGACCCTGCTGCACAATTCCAACTTTTGTTAACGTTTCTTGTGCTTTCTTTGGTGTGTGAGTAGAAGTTTTATGATGGAGCAAAAGAGGACATGTTGTCTAGTTTGCGTCGGATGCTTCGGGTTTCAAATATATGTGAATACTGTAGTAATTTGAATTTAAGATTTCTTAAGTAAAATGTAGGTTCAAGATGCCATTTCTATTGCAAAAGGCTTTCAACATGGGACATTTTCCATGCGAAATTCCAAAACCCAAGAAATTTGGTGGCTTATCATTTGGAAAATTCATTCATCTGACTCCTGTTTAGAATAAAGAAATTAGAAACTCAATAACAACTAGTCTGGAGTTATATATTTGATAAATCATTTGATCCAACTGCATGAAGAACACGAAGATTCCTTTCTCAGGTAGTTTATTAAGTAACCATAATCACATCTGATAAAAATATCGACGTGAACTTGCCAAATCTTTCGAATATTGATGTGCTATAGAAGCAGCTAGGCAATTCTTTCAGATTTAAGTAATCTTTCGTTTATTTTTTCCACAGTATCAATTTCTTAGTAATTTCTTCCTCCTTAGTAACATACATTCCTTTTGTTGGTAGTATCAAAAACACATGTTCGACTAAATGAAAATTCTCAGATTCTCTTAGAAATAGTCAAATGAGATATGGTTTTTTCGCAATATACATCTTGACGGTGATTAGTAATTTGTTTCTTGCTATTCCCTTTTGAAGTAATAGACGGATCACACAGTTAAATTCCACATTTTCGAACATTTTTGTGAACTAGTCTAATCTAGTGCAAACAAAAATTAGAATATTTTTTTGAAGAACAATCTTCCGGATTAGTTAAAAACCAATGTTACCCGAACCAGATAGAATTGAATAAATAAAACAGATAAATAAACACAGTCATCCTTTAAAATGAAAAAAATTAAATTTTTAAAAAATTTATATTCATGATTTATAGTTTTTGTAAAAAAATCATCCAGTGTATCGTCGAAAGCAAAATAACGGGAATTATTTAAAACAAATTCCATCAATATTTTATTTTAATTCTTATGAACAAAAATTGAAATAAAACTTGAAAAAAATATAGATAAACAAAATTATCTGACCCAATTAATTAAGAAAAATAGAAATTAATAAATAAATTAATTATCTCAATGTATCGTATTATACAGATAAATAATTTATGGAGATAGCAATATTCCACAGAATATATGGAAATTGCTTGATTTCAATAAAGATATTATTCTGAGTTTATTCACTCGTTTCGTCAATCATTAAATTTTTTTCCAACATTCAATTTAACTGGAAAATAAATAAAGCAAAAATATTTATATAAAATTAAATAACCATCAGAGTTTTAATAATGAAGGGTGATCTCACAGAGAATTTATTTAATAATAAATTTCTATAAACTTTTAACAGAATTTATAAATTAATAATTACAAATAGGATATTAAGTTTATTTCATATTATTTATTTTTATTATTTCCTTATTGTTTGTAGAATGTATTAGCTGTATAAGTTAATTTCCGAGTATTTATAAAGTTTTATGTTATTTCGATAAATCAATATTTTTGTTTAATTACTTTTTTAATATTATTCTCACCATATTATGAGTTCTCTTTACATATATATAATAATCTTCATATTATTTTATAGCACTTGATAATTGGTAGCACTTTAATTTTGACTTTAGAGATGAGAAAACGTCATTTGCCGGAAACTCTTCTATTCCTTTTTCATCTCAAGGAAAAGACTACTGACGCAAACCGAATGATCTCCGAAGCTTACAGAGATGCTGCTCTATCCATAAGAACCTGCCAAGAATGGTTTCAGAATTTCAGATCGGGAGATTTTGACGTCAACAACAAAGTCCAGTAATAGTAAAATAAATCATTTTTCCTCATCATTCATATTAAGAATTTATTATTTTGTAAATTATTATTATATAACATTTTTTGTATTATTCAATATTTCTTATCCAAGACTTATTTAGGACAATTTAGTTCAGCTAATAGAAAATTTTTTAAAAATCAATTAATTAATATTTTTATTAAAAAAATATGCAAATATGAAAATTTATATATTTTCAAAAAGCGTAAACAACTACAAGTACATAAACGTGTTTGCAAATATGTAAATTGTTAAATAAATAATCTTGAAAAATAAAAATAATAATTGTAATTTTTTATCTTATGCTTGCAATTAATGAATACGAAATGATTCAATGTAAAATTTATCTACAATAATAAGTGTTTTATTTTTTTTTAAATTCAATTTAGAAACATAAATTATTCAATATTAGCATTGTGCGTAACTAAAATAATAATATTTAAATTTATATTTAAAATAATTAAAATAAAATAATCAAATGAAATTGTACAAATATTTTGTAATTTTTGAAATAATCTGAAAATATGAGATCTAAAAGGATTTAAAATTACAATATTCAAAAATAAATCTTTTAACTATTTTATTTCTTTGCCTACAGCATATTTTCTCTAATAAAAATCCAAATTTATTTATTAATATATATGTGTATCGAGATTTTAAATAAATAGTAAAATCAATAATATTCTTGTATTGTCCGAAAATTAATTATGTTCTCTGATTAAATTTCTAAGATTTTGGATTTTTTTGAGTATACAGATAAAATAATAATAATTAAAAAAAAAAAAAAAAAAATAATAATAATAATAATAATATATAATTTAAATAAATTTTTCTTTGATATGTAGTATAGCATTAATAAAGTTCAATGTTATTTTTAAAAGTTTTAAACGATGAAATTCATCGGAAAATAAATAAAAAGAAAATATTTATATATTGAATAAAAATTTCACATGTGAATATTTTATTTTTTATTAGTTTTCGAAACACGAAACATTATAAGAACACATGAATAAATAATATAAATAAAATATAAAATACAGAATACATAATAAAATAATAAAATATTTAAATATATAAGTAAAAATTAATTGTAAAAATTAAAAATATATACTGAAAAATAATTTACAGTAAAATTAATACAATCCCATTTTGAGATGAATACCTATACTTTGTAACAAACATTAGTTATTTCGTTTGTTCATTTGATCAAATATTTATAAATCTATTGTTAATTATATAAAAAGGAAAAGGAGAAAACTTCAATTTTCAAACTTCAATCAATACATCATTGGGACTCTCTAATTAAATGATTTTTATACTTTAATATTATTTGTGGAAATCGAATTTAAAATACTAATAAAAATATTTTCTATATTTTTCAAATGAATAACCAAATAAAAAGATGTTATAAATAAATAAATATAATATAAATAAAGTCAATATATCAAAACCTATTATATATAATTAAATCGTAAGCTAAAATTATTGGGATGAAATTATCAAAAGAAATCCTATAATATTGTCTAAGATATAAACAAATAAAAGTAAAGTATAGAGTTACTGGTTTTATTTAATTATTTCCATTATCTGAATCAATTTCCATTCTCATTAACTAAACAAATTTTCCATTAGATATATATTTGACTTTATTTTAGTTGTGTTATTTACTATTAGAATTTTTATTAATTTAACAAAATTTGTGAGAAAAAATTGTCAAGCAAAAAAATCTAATTTAAAAATTACTGTTGACTTTAATTAAATTATTTACACAACTTTATCAATTTTTGGTAATTATTATAAATGATAAAATTTCACTGTTGATCATTATTATTTACCACTGAAGAATGATAAATATTATGCTTTTCCAGTTTCTTTCTCCTTGGTAATCGATATTGTTTAGTGTAAAGAAAATACTAGCAGATTTATAATATATTTTGTAGAGTTATAAATTAGCAAAACAAATTAAAAATCGGGAAAATTAAAATTAATTCCTTTAAATTTATTAAATATATTTAATAAATCATTAATTAAATAATTAAAACCACTCCATTACACGAGAAGAAACAATTGGATATTATTAAATCAATATTCATATTATATATTTTCCTTACATTTAATATTATTTTTCATGAAGAATATCTTCGTGTAACTTATTTCCATGATATTTTTAATAAAAGTTATTAAATAAATTAACTAAAGTTTCCAGACTTCTCTCATCTTCCATTAAAACTTCAAATTAAGAAGAAATCAAATATAATTTTTACATGAATATTGTAAATATTTACAATCAAAATGTCAACATAATCTCAAGACTTTTCCTTTATAACACGAAAACCAAAAACAATCGTTTTTTAACTTTTACCATTCTTTTTAAAATAAAATTTTTCAGTTTTCTTTCTGATTGTCAATGGGGCTCAAACATTACTAATGATAAAGCAAACATTAACTAATAGCTTGTACTGATGATTTGTTTACTCAAATATTTCTAATCCATTAAAACAAAACACCGCCAATCGATTCTAAATTTCAGAAAATCTAAACTCCGTTTCAGACCATGATATGAAAATGTCTTCCCAGACACCAATCCGTGTATTTTCTAAAGAAAAGGATCAAATTAACCAAATGCCATTTTTTTTTCAAAGATAAAGCCAAAAAACCAATACTTAAATGAACGGATAAATAAAACTTGATCAATTATGGACGATTGTTTCAAAATACAAATGTCTTAAACTTTGCTCACCATAGTAACCATATCAATTCAAGCAATGATGAAACCAAAATATAAGACATTATAATTTTGGAAAAGAAAAAAATAAAATGGGCATAATTATTAATAAAATAACAATGAAACTACACCTACTTGATTGATTGAAATTTAATAAAACATAAACAAAATTTAACAAACATATTGTTTAAATACTCTATTCCAGCCCACTGAAATTGAGGAACAAAACACCAATTATTTCCGACCAAAACAGACATGCCTTGTCGATGTGTGTGAGAACGATCATTCCCAATTCCATTCTCTGTTATTTTTTGACACTAAAAGTTCACGAATAGTAGTTTAGCAATAGTTAGGGATCAGTTTCTTCTTTTTCAGCAATTCTGGGAAAACATTATCTTTTCGATACCAACTGATTCTGATAATTGTTATTTGTATTTGTTGTTCTGATACATGCAAACACAAACAGACACACCACACAGTAAAGCGCATACACACAAACACACGCATATATATAAAATATATATATATACACACACACTAATGAACATGGATAGGACTGGGTTGCCAATGGAATACACATCACTTCTTCTAAAAATGGCAGAAATTTCCAGAAATGCTTTGTCGAGCCATTTGTGATTAGCCATTTTGTGAAAGATCTTTGTGGATATCAATGTTGTGGATAGTGTTTTTTGGGCATGTAATGGAATTCATATAATTTTGTTCAAGATTATCCCAGATAAATATCTCGATGTATATATATATAGGGATAAATCTTTATATCTGTATACATATACACATAAAACATACTCACACTTTCCTAGCTACTCTGAAAAAACAAACGATTCCTTATTTTATAAAGCCAATAACAGTTATTTTTACAGTGAAACTAAGCAGTTTTCTAATATTACTCTGATAAACCCTTTTTCATTGGAAGTATTTTTGGGGCATAATTTGATCTTAGGAACATGTCAATAGAAAGAAAATTTTCCTTTTTACAAGAGAAATATTTGAACATTTTGATTTTATGAAAAATAATCAATACTAATTTAATGAATCAAACCGGTAATTTATTGGGAATTTTTTTGGGAAAATATTGAATTGTTTTTCTCACTTAAATTTCGGTTTATCACAAGAGAATGTTTTAATTAACATGTTCTCTGAGATGAAATATTTGTCATTAGTGAAACAAAAAAAACAGGGAAATTAATCCCAAATATTACCATTTGGAATTGAATGTCAACAGTTACAAAATAAATCTTCAACGAATTGTAACTTTTCCAACATTTTTTCGCTGTCATTTTGTAAATCTATTGGGAGCCAGGTGTTTATAAATGGGTTAAGCAAAGAGATTATTTTCAACAGTAATTCATATCGAAAATGTCATTATAAATCTTAATAATTCAATATTGAATTAAGTTTTTATTGATTATTTATGATTTTAATTAAAGAAAACCTTGAATGCATAATTATAATTATTATCAGTTATCTATTACCGTTAATGTTATTAAATATTATTATCAGGGAAAGATTCAAGAAAATTTAATATTTTATAAAATTAAGAAATTAAAATTTATTTTTATTATTATTTTTAATATTTTTTTTAATAATATTTAAAAGTTAAGTTACCTTACCACAATCTTAATTGTTCAGAGATATTTTTTATTTTGTTAAATAAATATCATCAGTATTCCAAGTTTCTAGTGTATACGATATCAACTGCTCTTTGGTAGATGGTCTCATTTTACCGACTTTCGTTTTCAGAACCGACCAAATATTTTCAATAGGGTTCATATCAAGTGAAGAGCTGGGGCATTTCATAGTTTTGATATTGGCTTCTTGAAAAGTTTTATTCGATACTTTATACACATGACAAGATGCATTATCTTGTTGTAGAAACCATGGAATACCACCTTAAAACCAATCTGCAGCCTACAGAATGATCTGGGTGTTAATAATATTTACATATGCAGCAGAATAACACAAATATGGTCGACCTGACGGTCCAATGAAAAGCAGCCTCAAAACAACATTCAAAGGGTGTTAAATTTGTTGAATTATGTGAGCAGCAATAATACTTTCACCATTTGACTTCCTAGCAAAATAACTGGACCTTGGGGTTAATTCTATGTAAGTCTAATCAGTGAAAATTACCCATTTCCAGTTGTCAAATTGCGGCATTTCCTCAGCCCAAGCTTTTCGCTGTTTTATTTGAATCTTCGTTAATAGCTGCTTTTTCACAGGCCGCCTTGCAAATCTACCACATAACGTCCGGAAGTTAGGGTAGTTCTTGAATCTCTCTGGTAGTAAAAATAGAATTTCTTTTACTTTTTCTTAGAACCATTTTCTTATCTCGTACTGTGAGCTTTTCTTTACGTCAACATCTGCCTTTCCTTTTCGGTACCATAGTCCCTTCTATTTTTAATTTAAGAATTAATCTTGTCACTATAGTCTTGGGAATTGAAAGTCTCCGAAAATATCATTTCCAGCAAATCCTGCTAGATGTAACGCTTTGATCTCAGCTCTTTTCTCCAGTGTAATGTCCATGTATTCAACAAATAATGTTCAAATACTTTATTATCTCATAATTATTGTATAATCATTACCTTTAACAAATGATCAATATAAATTATATGTATATATTGACTGGATGTTAAATTGTTATAAAATAATTTGGTGTCTCAATTAATTTTTCCGGTGGTGTATACTGTCTTCAAATATATATATGTGGTTGCTGTGTATGAAATTTCGTTATTTTATTGTATTTTTTAAGAGCAAAGTAATGCCTAATATTTGTTTTAATAATATACGTGGTTCGTCCAACAATGCCTTGGAATAACTAAGAAAAAAACAACACAAAAAACTGAAACAACTTTTATTGAACTACATGAAGTACTAGTTCGAAAAACATATTTAATTAATTTTCTATATAACTACCATTGGCAGCAGTCAACTTATTCCATCGAATAACCAAATCTTTAATTGTATCAGCATAAAAATGTCCAGGAAGTTCTGCAAACCACTGTTCAACAAATTGTTGGAGTGCATCTGATGTCTCAAAATGATGGGCACGTAATACTTTCTTCAGGTGCTTGAACAAAAAAAAATCGCTCAGACCAAGGTCCAGGCTGTAAGCTGGATGTTGGAGAAGTGCAAAACCACTCTTTTCTGTTGAACATCGTGCAACATTGCTTGCATGGACAGTAGCATTATCAGCAAGGACCCAAAGTGGAAAATTTCTTGATTTTTGTTTTTTTGTGCGGAATTCCTCAACCAATTTGGCATAGTACTGACCATTTATTGTTTGTCCATTAGGCAAGAAGTCTAGATGAATGATTTCACTTTGTCCCAAAACACTGAGAGCATCAGTTGTTTTCGATGTGAGGTGCCACTTCTCGTCTTTAGAGGATGTTTCTCTTCTACATGTCTCCATTCAGATGATTCCTGCTTGGTTTCAGGTAAGTATAAAGAATGAGGTGTCTCGTCCTCAGTAACAACATGATTAATAAAAGCATCACCGTCTTGATTTAACAGTTGCAAATTTCACAATGTGCAGTTGAGGCGCATTTCCTTCATTCAGGTAACAGAAACTTTGGAACAAATCGTGAGCATAATTTGCGATAGCCTAATTTCCCAATGGTATTGTGACAGCTGCAAACACTTATTTTAAGTAATTCAACAACTTCACCCACCTTAATTCGTATTTCAGCTCGAATAATCACCTCACATTGCGTAAATTTCTGATCGGAAATTTCAGTTGGTCTGCCAACATTGGAATAGTACTGGTGCACACTTTCACGGCATGCTTGATAAATGATATCCAACGATATATTGAGAATCTAGGACATTTGTTGCTATATACAATTGCCATATCACGAAATATTAATATTACACCAGAGGACTTTTTTAAAAGCACATAGAATTTTATCACACTTCTATATTCCACTTCATTCATTTGACAAAAAATGAAATGTGAGTTAGCTTATGAATTATACATCAGCCAACCAGATTATTTAATTTATGCATATAAACAAACATACGTGTAGGTGTTCAAGCCAATTGGCTTGATTGGTTTATCATGTTTTTTCATAGTCAGTCCGAGGCATTATTGAACGAACTACGTAGTTCATGATAGAATTCGAATTTTAATTCGCCATAATTAAATTTAGTAGAAGAAATAGATAATGATGAAATGAGGAGTATATTTCATTACGAGTTCCTAGATCTCAAAATCTTTTCCAAAGCCGTTTATCCTTAAAAATAGTAGTAATGTTGCAAATTCTACTTGATGGTTGTAATTTCTCGTCAAATTTCAGAAGCGAAACTCAATAATTAATAAGAAAGTAAAATAATTAAGTAACTCGGGTAATAGAAATATAATTTTCAATCAGAACACTATTTAATTATTGAATTTAATTTCACATCTCAGCATAAACTAAATCAGAAATTCTGTGAATTTTAATTTTAATAATTTTGTTTTAATTTTATTAAAATCAATTATTCGAATATTTTTCACATTGGTTTTAAATATTGTTTAAGATTTCAAATAAATCATTTGGTAGTTTTTGAATATGAAAACATCTTTAATTTTTTTTTCTTTTAATTTTTAAAAATTAAAATTAAAGCTTTATTAAAATATTGTAGGATTATTAAAATTGTACATCAGCTTTCAGTGACTAGTGAAAACAAGGTAAAGTTTCTCTGAGGCAAAAGTTTTAACGCAAGCTGCAGATTTTAAAAATGTTAGAGATCAAAATTTTTTATTATTAAGTTTAAGGTTTTCACAGATAAAATTCAAAATCGCCATTGTAGAAAACAGCGAAAAATAAATTTCAATAAACTAAATAATTTAT
The DNA here is from genome assembly GCA_037834085.1 of Bipalium vagum. NCBI lineage: Eukaryota > Metazoa > Platyhelminthes > Tricladida > Geoplanidae > Bipalium > Bipalium vagum. Next base: position 5,070 of record JBBMKC010232503.1, on the reverse strand, counting down.
CCTTTTCAAAGATTATATTAGCAGGGTTTCTTAACTTTACACTCTTTATACAATTTTCAATATTTATACTATTCCTGGATAATTCATGATATCTTTCGTTTAGGATTATGAAGTAAGTCTATGTTTGATCATCCAAAACAATTCGCCATCAAAACTATTTTTTCTTTGTTTGGCAAGTAATGAGTTGTGGTAGTACTTTCACTCATTTACGAAGGACCCATTCACCCTCCCTTCGATTTTGTCCTAGCACATCTAGTTTCATAGTCAACTGTTTCGCTGTTTGAATTGGGTTGTCATTCAACAAATGCTACAATTCACTATCTTCAAACTTGACTAATCTTGGTCGACCTTATCTATGATTTTAAGATTTAAAACAAGACAGTTGTGAACAGGAAGCACAAGTGACTGAACTGGACTTTTCTTTTTCAAACCAACTGAATAAATTTAGTTTTACACGTTAATATTGAGTTTTATAACAGACATTGGTTTTTCATCGGTTAATTAAAAATCTAGTCAAATCTAATTTTCATCAGCAATTATAACCCGATCGACCGAAGGTCTATGTTCGTATCCAGCCAAATATATTTCTGATAACAAAACTGTACAATGTGCTTTCACTAACAGATTTACTAAATTGAATTTCAAACTTTTATATTACCTATAATTCAAATTAACAGTCTATGACAAAATTGGATTTGATTCATTTGTTGTCTTATATCCTTCCTGTTTTTGAGTAGTTATCAATAATTTGTAATTCACAATATTAAAAACATTTTTATTTATCAAATAAGAAATAAATCTTAGAAAATTATGGGTTTTTTGAATAACTAAATTTTATATGATAAAAAACATTCTAGCACAACCTTCAAATAAGTTCAGCTCTATTTTAAATTCATTTGATTCAGGAACTTAACACAGCTATATTTCTTTTATTGACTGAAAAGTGTTTATATATAAAGATTATTTATATGAATATCGATATTTCGGTAGAATTGAAAAGTAAAATAAATATATTTTTTAAAATTTATCATTGAATCAGAATAAAAAATTATCATTTTCAATGCCAACGCACCACTAAAAAATATTAAACTGAACAAATAAAGTAATATTTATTTGATAAATTGTGAAATGAATAAATTTCTGTGGAAAACACGTAAAGATGTTAATAGATTCATGTCAGCGTGTCTTAAGATACAATTTTTATTTTTCCTATTATTATATATTATTATTATTACAATATTATTAATTACAAGATTTATTTTCCCTTGAGATATGTTGTTCCATATTTGTCGAAGCTTATTTTTTTATTCGTCAAATGTTTTAAAAGTACCAAGAGAAGAACGTAGGTGACAGCCCATGATATCAGATACATATTCAATAGGAGATAAATTAAGTGAACGAATTTAAAATTCTGATTCTTTCTAAAACTTTGTTATATCGGCGATATCCGGTCTGGAGACTACTGCCCGCAAATGTTTCCATTAGCGGAACAAACAAATATCCAATAATTTCATCGATATATCGAAGAACATTCAAATAAACTATGAAAAGTACAATAGACATCCACAATTCAAAGCTTATGGTATCCTATACCACTATTCCAGAGGTAACACTCTTGTAACTTTGTAATATCAAGCAAACATTTCTCGTTCGCCACAAAACATATGACACTCAAGCATCCATTATTTTACCCTGAACAGAGAATCTTGATTCATTAATAAATATGCGATTCCATTAGTCACTCCTGTATTATTCTTATAGACATTGGCTAAGCCTTCCGGTTATATGTATGATATTAATGGTAAACAACGACTTGAATGGTATGAGAGTAGAACAATACTATTCTATCTTTTACAATTGTTTCTTAAGGTTTATTTTTCAATTTATGTCAAATCTTGTGGTCGGCATAAATCTGATTAAGCAACAGAAGCTTTATTTCCTGTGCAATTCATTAAAAATATGCTGTGATAATATTTTCACAAATTATTTTTATTATCACAGTAATGATCGAGTGAGATATTAACAAAGATTAAACTAATAAAAATAAGACTCATTATTGTTTCGTTACTTAAAATTAATAAGTAGTTTAAATTTAAACAAAGAAATTCAAATATTCTCATTTCAGTGTTATTCTTTATTCAATATTTAACCGTGTAACTCGAATAGTGCCCAATAAAAAAATGTTTTATTAATATTAAAAGAGGAATATTTATAATTTTCTGATTTGCACAAATAGTAAGTTATTATATTTTAATACTTACCTACAACCTCTAAATCTGCTGATTGCACATTTCCGTCCTTGTATACATAATATTTTCTTTGTAAATTCAAATGTTAATTAAATTTTTGCATAAGTAATTTTTTTGTAAATCTGTTTAAAATCACTGAAAAAACACTTATCACTCATGAGTCCTTTCATCGAATATTCTTAATTAATTTTTACTTTTTTCAATCATAATACAGGACACATGATAATAATATATTTTTATATTTCTATAAAATATTTCTGAAGATTTGTTGATATTTCTTACGGATATTTAATATTTTCTTCTGGTTATATTAGTTTTAATGTCATTTGTTAACCCAATACTGGAAATAATGTTATATTATTAAAATTAAATTAATTATTATTAATTATTAAATTTTGTAACCTCTTAACCTACACAAATTATAAATATAGTTTGATCAATTATTGGTTATTATTAATGATGATTTTAATTAAAACTGTTAATCAATTTATTCCATTTTTTACATAATTTAGTATTTTTAATTAATATACTATAAAAACGGCATATAAACCTTTAATTGTCTTGTTTTGAGTTGTTAATGTCAAAATATTTCATTTGTAATCTTTTTTACTTAAGAAAATGAGTTATTTTGTTTTTTCAATTTTTTATTAATAATAATTATTGAACCATTACCAAAAAGTTTTTATATTTTTAGAAACGAAAGAATAATAAACTTAGACAATAGTTTTAAAGAATCTGTTTTATTTTTAAATTGTTTATCTAAATCATTTGTTTTTTTATAACTAAAATTAAAAATAATTATTGATTTGTTTAAGTCGATTCAGTTAAAAAGAAAATTAATTATTTTTTAATCTGATTATAATTTTATTTAATTTTTTTTTATTTTTAAAAATTCTCGAAAATTTATAAAAATAGAACATAATTTATATAGTGAAAAAATTAAAGTTAATTAAATTATTTTAATTATTGCATTTCAATTAAATTATTCAACTTAAAATTTTCATAAGTAAACTTAAATGAGAATATTGAATATCAATAATTTTTTTAACAAGATTTTTTGGCGAGATAATATTTATAAAACATTAAATCATATCATAAATATTAAACAATTATTAAATTATGATTTCTTAAGTTCAGTGATATATACATTTTGCTGTTCATGATGCAAATATCGTTGTAAATTGTAAATGTTGTTATCTGACCTTTTGGTAAGATATTACTGCTAATAATCGGCTATATGCGACAGTTCATTGAGTTAATACTAATGGAAATGAGACAAGCACTCAATGATTGAAATGAAAATTATAAAATAAATATATTCAATAATTAAATAGTTAAAAGAGAAAATAATTTTTCATTTCTTCCCAAATTTTCCAAAGTAATGCCTGTGTTTCTTGATTTTCCATCAGTACACGGTTCTGATATCATAGATTTAGTTTCATCCAACTTTCTCGGAACACCTTCACTGCTCACAAATCTTCCCGGTAATAAAAGTCTTCTCCTAGGAGATGGTTCATTAGGTCTGAAAATTTGCGGGTAATTTTAAATATATTAAATCTATCATGATACATCGTATACCGACGTAAACTTATCAGAAGTCAAAGAAAAAAAAATCATACTTTCAAAAAGGTAAAATTTTTTGACTTTGATAAATGAAAAGAATTCAAAATGAAAATTATCAAAATTGAAATATTCGTTAATAATTTAATTTAATTTAAAATTTTTTTATTTATTAGGTTGTCCGGAAAGTTTTTTCGGTTATTATTAACATAAAAAGTCACAAAAAGATGTACGAGGATAAAATTTTATTATAATTAATTATTGACCATTTTGTTCAACAATGAGTTTCTATCGCTCAGATAATTTCATTATTCCAACTTCTTAAATTGTTTTATTTTTTTCACAAAAATCGTCCAGGTACGTTTTTAAGATGTCATGAGGCAAATTTTTTCCCAGACAAAGAATTTTGCAAAGAAAAAAACAGATACTAATATGTTGGTGCAATGAGGGGGGTTATATGATGGATGTGAAAGTGAATTCTAACCAAGTTCCGCCAATTTCTGACAAGTGACCAAAGAAATATTGGGACGTGCGTAATAATAATATCAATAATAATATCAATAACAATGATTTAAATAATGATTAAAAAAATACTAAAATAAAAAAATTAATAAATTACAAAAAATCGACTGGATTCATTTTAATGTTGTGGTTTACATTTATTAGACTTAGCAATTTTCGGCATATTAATAACTAAAGTATGAAATTAACTGATTAATATTTAATAAATTTTTTATAATTTTTTCTTCGCTAACTATTATTGTGAAATATCAATGATTATCAATGTTTTTTTAATTGACTTTATTGAGTTTATGAGGCCCTAACAATAATAATAATAAGTTAAAAAAGTATAACTATGAGGAAGATATTTGACTGATTACAAAATATTAAGGATATTGAAACACATCACATTATTCAACAATTAATCTCAAAGTTGTATGTATTTTCGAATTCATAAGTCATTTATTATTATTATTATTATTTTCATTTTTAAGATTACAACAATTATTAAGAATAAATTAATTTCTTTTTAATTTTAAATCATATTTTAGTAATATCCTCACAATTTGACAAAATTTTGAAATTTAGTTTAAGGACCAAAAAAATATTTCCATATAATAACTACTTAACCCTAAAGCACATAAAAATTTTATCAGCGTTAACGCACAAAAGTGCCTATGTGACTCTATGATATAATACTATGAAAAACATACATTTTCATAAAAACTAAAATGAAACATAATTAAAAATTTAACAAAAA
>JBBMKC010232492.1:0-11428 GCA_037834085.1 Bipalium vagum | reverse complement strand
ATATAATATAAAATATAATATAAAATATAATATAAAATATAATATAAAATATAATATAAAATATAATATAAAATATATTAAAAAATATAAAATTTTAAATATAATAAGAAAATATAATAATATTTAATATATAATACAACTTTATAACTTTATAAGAAAAAAGTATTTAATATTAAAATTTGAAAAAATAATATCCATATTTATGTGAATGTAAAAAAAATAATTCTGCATATTTGTTTTAGGAAATATCTGCTCATTGAAATAGGAATCTTTAATGCCTCCAGTCTCTTAATAGTAATAATTATCCATCAGGATGCATTAATTCTGATTTACATTGTCATTTGTTGTAACTCCTTTGGTTTCATAAATCTTTCAAAATTGCTTTCGAAATCTGAAAAAATTAATTAAGTAACTTTTTAAGTAAAAATATTATATTTAGTCAGGTAAAGTAAATCTTTTTCCCCATTTTCTGATTTTCTGAAACGGGGGAAAATGTTTCATATTTATCGAATGATTTTGTACCCACTCAGACTTGTATTTACGAATCGTATGTTCCGCACTGTCCGGGCTGAGCATCTTAATTTAATTGTAAAGTCAAATTAGGCAAAATGTTGAAAAAATCAAATTAAAGACCGGTCTCCCACATCAATCTTGATTGGGAATATTTTTTTTCCACATTCACAGGCAAAAGGCGATTTTTCACTTTTTCCTCTCTCTTGATTTTGTGGATGATTTTCTGATTTCTCCTCTTTTTTCTTATTTTCTTATCTGTCGCCTGTTTCCATTGTTTTTTTCTCCTTAATAAAATGTTTTATATTGATCTGGAAAATTATTTTTTCAATTTTATTTGTTTTACTGAATCAGAAAAATCAAGCTAAAAATCCGTTGTTGTTGCTTTATTCAATAAGTAAATGAATAAATAAATAAATAAATAAGTAAATAAATAAATAAAAATCAATAAAATGTAAATTTATAAATGTTAACTATTCACATTCTTTTAAAAATGCAATATTGATTTTCAATATTTTTTTTCATTTTATATTTTTATGTTAATATTTTATTTATTTTGTTTATTAATTTTATATAGATTTTTTTTATTTTTAAGCAAATCATTAAAAAAATTTTTTTCAAAAAATTATTTTATTTTTCTCATATATTTTATGTAGAAACAATTAAACATTTATATTTTTTAGTAAACAGCTGATAATATAAAATAATATTTTAATTATAATTTTTATTTAATTAATATTTTTAAATTTACCTATGATTAATGTTATTGGTTATGGTTATGGTTTTTGTTAATATCAATCGGCTTATAATCAGAATTATAAGTCATTTTTTGAATAGATTATTTAAATGATAAAGCAAATAATATTTAAACAAGTTTTCTCAGATCTGGAAATTTCTTTTTTTATTAAATTTTAAAAATAAGTATATTTTTAAAATTTCTTTCTTACTTTTTAAATATTTTAAAATAATTAGAAAATTCCCCAGGTTTGATTAGCCTCCTCATATATATGATTGGTTGTTAAATGAATATTATTATCTGTTTCTAGTAGCTTCTTCAAACTTATGGATCCTTGAAAGAGTGGTGGCTTATTCTCGCTAGTATTGAGAAACTAATCTTCCCTCTTAGAAATAAACAAGGGGCAAAAGATTTAAAATCTACACCAATAATATTAAAAATAAATATAAAAATAGATTGGTTAGGATAGGGAATGTAAGTGCTCTCAAACTGACATTAGTAGAATGAGTTCTATTTTGGAGGTTTGGGTTTCATGATCAAAATCCCTGGAACCACAACTGTTGGACTTTCTTTCACCCTTAAATTGTTCATCTAAATACCGGAGATTTAATAAATTTCTAAGTGTTGACCGAACTAAAATATATTATTAAAATAAGAATATTTCATTTTAAAAAGTTGTTAATTTAATTAATCATTTATTTAATTATTCGTTAACATTATTGATTTAAGAAGTGTTTTCCACAAACTATATACAAAATATCAATATAAAGTATCAAATAAAAATGAAAAAATATTAATATCAGCCATTAATTTTCATACTATTTATTTATTTTTTAATCAAATTATGAATAAAAATAAAATAATAATATAAATAATAATATAAATGATTATTTTATATATTAATATAAAAACAAGGTAAAGATCCAGTTTAAGATTATTTTACATGTAATTTTAGGTTTTATTTATTCTGGCCTAAAATTAACAAAACCAAATGCATATGATAGGAAAAATCCAAAAGGAGAGAAAATTAGGCACAGCTCCAATAGATCATCATTTATGCAGGTCAATAACACATACTATGGAACATATGCAAGTCAATCCATACGATGATATACAAAATTTGGCGTCCAATTGAATTTATCTTAATGGAAGGTATTTTCCAGGCCCAGAATATCCATGTCGTCAGATTTATGAAAGAAAGTCATTTTTAGCAATGGAAAATACTTTGAATGATTTTAATCTGTCCATTTGTCATAAAATAAAAATTAAAATGTCTAAAATTAACGCTCTCTCCTAGTGTTTGGAAAAGCTTTGATCATCGATTTTGTTGATAATTACAATCAATCAATCAATTATATTGAATATTTAGTTAATTTATCACTCCGGTTAATAATTTACCAAGTTCCCTTTTTATTTCTGTGTATTTATTACTAATATTTTGATTTTCAAGATTTTGTGAAGTCTTACAAAATTTAAAAAGGACACTTGTTATGGTGATTATCTTTTTCATATATCGGAGAGATAAATAAAATTATCAACTACCTTCAATTATCGATATGACCACAATGTTATATAATGAAGCTGGAGATTTTTATCTGGTTATTAGAAAATAATAATATTTTATTATTATATTTTATTTATATATATATGAGAAATTCTATTGAAAAAATAGCTGAAATAAATAAATAAATTTATTTGTCTTTAATCAAAAATGAAATTACTCTTACATTTGGCCTGATGAAATTGCAGACTCGAAATAATTTTCTGTCCTTAGTATATTTTAGTTGAGACTTTAATTCTTTTCATATAATATTAATGAATTTTTTCAACAAAGTTAATATTTAGGTGGGGTAAAACTTTGGAAATCTTTTTCAAATATTTTTATAAATATATTCATAAAAAAATAAATAAAATAAAAGAGCAGTCATATTCACTTGATATATATTATAGTTGCTCTTGAAAAGATCGTACCGATCGTACGGATACATAGTGATATAGTTTCAAAACATTGAACATTTTTATAGATCAACTCTTGCAACCTTTCAAGTAAAGATAATTTCCGGTATGTGAGAAACTTAAGTCATTCGAACTTAGGGAATGATCAATCAAATGTTGAACTTTGTCTTTTATATTTGAGGTCAATGTGCCCCAAATATCAGATAGTGGGTGTTTATGGTGTTTTCAGGGCGGTTCCTGATTATCCGAAGCGTTGTAGCAACAATAAGTGAAGTTGCCAAATGATTGGAAAATTATCGAAAAATGATTTTCTTCTCACTACTTTGAAACCAAACTTCAGAGAAATAATTAGAACCACGATGGAAAAATCTGTAATAGTAATAAAATTTCTCGAATATATTTTTTTCTGTTTAACCAATAGTGTTATATCAGGTTGAGTCAAAAGTTATTCATGTTTTTAGTTATTAAAAATTTTTGTTTTATCAAATCATTTAAAAATTATATTTATATGAAAACTTTTGTATCATTTAAAAGCCCTTGAAAAAAAAATGAAATTACATTTTAAAAGTTAAATTTATAAAATCCCATTCACTTATTTTTACTGTTAGAATGATTGAAGAAAAGCAGTAATTTGAATCTTGTTCCGGATGGTCGAGCTATCCTTTAACCTTTATGCTGAACAACTACAGCGAGTTCATGATGCTTTGAACACTCCTTATTCAGCATTGTTATTATGCGGTAGAGCACTCCTACAGCATGATAATGCCCTAGCTCATACATTACGAATGGTGAAGGGAAACGTCAGGAAGTCATCCCACACACAGCGTATAACCCGGATCTCGGTCCTTCTGATTATCATATGTTTCGGTATCTCCCACATTTTTTTCGAAGAAAACCCTTTGGTTTAGAGAAAGAGCTCAAAAATAGAATAGCCGAATTCTTCGTCTCAAAAAACCTTAGTGGTATCATCATGGAATTGAGCAATTGGCAGAAATAAAGTATTTTCTTCAAAACATAAATAACTTTTGACTCAACCTAATACAAAGGTTCCTGGAAAAGTTTGTGAAATACAACTGTCTTTAAAGTCAAAACCTTTTGAATCAGATTAAACCAATTATTGAAGCATTTTTTCCATTCAGAAGTTAGCACTTCAGATATCCATTCCTCAAATTTTGCAAGAGATTTTCCAGGCGACGATAAGCACTCACCATCTAAATTATTTTTCCTGGATAGGAACAAAAGGAAGTCACGAAGTGATAAGTCAGGTGAATACGGACAGCAACATTAATTTTATGATTGTCAGTAAAAAACGCGGTAATCACTTAAAGTACCAAATTCCACAAACTATAAGGTTGAAGCAAAATAATTGTCGGTTTACGTATTGCTTAAATTTATTATTGAAATTTTTATAAATTTTAAAATCAATTATGTCAATAAATGTTTCAATTTAAAGATTGGATTCTGCTACATATTTTTTAATAAATATGATATGATTATTGTTCATTAAAGCTATATTTTATCATTTTAACAATGCAAAAAAATATTAATAATTCTTTTTTTGATGATTAGAATCAACTTTAATAAGACTAATTTAAACAAAGGTTTTTCTTCAAATCATTAAAAATGTACTGTTTATATCATTAATTAAATTATAATTAAGAAATAATATAAGACATTATAATCTGTAAATATAAAATATATAATCAATTTAATAAAATAATTAAAATATTAATTAATTTTCTTTTTTTTGACATTTTTACTTTAATTAAATATGAATAAAATATTTAAGTTAATTAATATATAAATTCTACTTTATTATTTTCTTTAGAGAATATTAACCAACGTGCTATTTGATTGAAAATCTTTGATGAGGAAGATTTTAAAGATTGATTTGATTCGTCATTTACATATTGTAAATAAATATTAATATTAAATAATAAGAATCTGACCTGATTTTCTTTGAATAATAAGAGTTATTATATTAAAAATGATAATGTTACGTTTACTACTGCTATTACGCTAAGCTCGTAATTTACTTACTAATTTATTTACTCTTTCATTTATGTTAATAACGTATTCAAATATGATTGAATCAAAATAATCGCAATGAAAGTTTTATCGATCAACACAACAGTAAACAATAAGAACAAAAGACCAAAGGAAATGTAGCAAGTGGTTTCAGTAAACAAATCGATCACAACTCAAACTACAAATAGTTCGAGTGACAAAAAATGAAATAAATAACCTTTAAACTCTTAATGTAATTAACATAAATAATTATGAATAAGTGAATCACTTCTTACTTTGCTGACGATAGCTTCTCGAATCGGTACATGAGTCCAAACTTGTTCGCTCATAAACGACCGAATCACGCAGGACCCGTCGATGACTCCTGTTGTATAGCAAACATCGAGACCTGTAAAATAGATTTTCGACAAAAATTTTCTTCTGATGCTACAGGTGAATTTTCAAAAATAAATTTCTGTCCAGTATATGGAGAACTCAATCGCCTTTTATATTAATTAGACGACTACTCATTTGTAGACCAGGGAACGTTAATTTCATTTTTAGGTATAAGTTTCTAAATCAGTTCCTATTTACGGACCTTATCTTATCCTGGCCATTCGACATTGTCAAGATTACAAAAACCGTAAACAAAGATTATCTTTATTATTAAAATTTCGCACTTTTATATACAAAATTTTATTTCAAAAACAAATTTACATGCTAGATAAATACAATTAAGATCTTTATACAAGATAATAACACCGAATATGGTTAAGTATCACAGATAGTTATTGCTATAATAAATAGTTCATAATATATCTTCAAACATGTCATCTATTTCTGAGCGCATAACGTTTTTAAACATTTTTGTGATTGTAACGGCATTTCTTTCTTCGACCTCATAAACGTAATGACCAGTTACCTTCTCAGATGTTCCACCTCATCAAACTGTGATCTAAAGTAAATCAAATTCATATGAATGGATCAATTTTGGATCTTCGGTACTCCGAAATCCTTTATTTTGCTTTGTTTTATAGTCAATAAAGTGAAAATACAAATCATCTTCCAAAATTAATTTGTCAAAAACGTTGATGCTGTTTTAACCCCTTTCTTATATTTAAATGGATTCTTAGTTTATTCGCTGCTTATAATCTATTGGTAGTAAACAATGAACGATTTAAATTTTGTACAGGTGTATATTTAAAACTCTTAGTATGTTCTGCAAAGTTCTTAAAACTCCAATTTTTCGACGTCTTCGAGTAGATAATCGAGGGTCTCTCAGAATACTGTCCTATACACAAACAACATATTTTGGGAACGACTTAATTTGCCTCTCGCTTCGCTCTAAATCCGTTACAGAACCGTTACCTACTGCTGATGTTTCTGGTGTTTTTTCTGATTTTGAAATATTTAATATATTCTCTTTTTATTCTAAAATTGGAACACCTGTTTTGGTAATAGAATTCAATAATTTCTATCCGTTGCCCTGGCGACTATTGTGCCTTTTAAAGTGTCAAAAATATAATTTCTAAATTTCTAAAAAAATTAATTTTTTCAATAAAATTTATTTAATCGATTTCTAAATAGGAAAGTGACTTATGGACCATTGTCTTTCGAGCCGTCTTTCTGAAGGAAGGAATTAAAAGGAATTTTGTTCTGAAATGGTTCCTTTGAGAAACCAATGAAACAAAAAGAAAACCCAAAGATTGTTTGGCCTGAATAAAAACCCAATATTATTTATTTATTTATTTATTCAAAATATTGATCTGTCGAGAAAATTTTATAAATTCAGTAAAAAATTCAATTTTCACAGCTTCAGATTTTTTCAGAGGGAAATGAATTTGGAAACTGTTTTCTTGGACTATAATTTTGGTGATTGTTTCCAGCATGCAAATAAAACTCCAATAAATGTCTCAATTAATGAATTAATAATAACAAAACCAGATTAAAACAAAATTCTCTTTGAAAAATGTATCCCCATTTTTCGAGAGCTTGTCGGGAAAGTAAACCCACCATAAAAATCGATACCCCTACCTTAATCAATGACATCCAAGAAATGGTCATGACATCCATGAAACATTAAGGAGAACAGAAATAATTAAATTTGACCTAAAATAAATTTTTTCAAAAAATTATAAATAAATTTGTTGCCAAAAAAATTACGAAAAATTTTCATTTTATCATTAAAAAATACTCAAATAAAATTTTTAAATAAAAGTTATTTATTGCATCTTGATTTATTTTAATTGATTTAAACAAACCCAACCTTGACAGTAATTAAATTTTAAGGATGATTTTTCAATTTCCAAAAATAATACTTATTTCTACTTGATGGAAAACTTTTTTTTAATTAATTTTTTTTTCAAAAAAGAAAATTAATAATATTATTTTTAAATTAAAATATTTCCCAACTGTCGAAAGCATTTTTAAAACAAAAATTGATGGAATAATAGCGTATTTTATTTTTCTCCAGTGTTAATGGATTTTAATCGTTAAAAATGATACATCTGGAAATGTAAAGTCATAAAAAAGTAAAGATAGTTTATTCTGAATTTTTTAGCCATTCAGTAAAACAAAAATTATTAATATTGTTAATGCATTTTTTGTTTTATTTTTAATGTTCCATTTATCGATATATTATCATTATCAATTTTTTATTACCATTATTATTATAGTTGGTAATAATATATTATTATTATATATAATAATATATTATTTTTATTATGATAATTTATTATTTTTGCCAACTTTATTTTTCAATATTATGAAACTGGTCAATTGTTTCCAGTCTTTGTCAAACCTTAGTATTAAGATTAATTTTGGGCTTATTTACCTAAGTCCATTGAAATCTTGAAGACTGGGTGAATTTCCGTTCATTTAAGAAATCCTTAAAAACAAATGAAAAATGAAGGAGAAAATAATATCTCTAGATATTACCTTTTCGAATCGTCTGATCCGTAAATCTCACGTTCTCCATGATGTGGAAAATTCTCTGAAAAATTAAACGATTTCCAATTTCTAAAGTATTTCAAATTATATAAAAATAAGAAAAAATCTATTTTATTTTTTCTATTTCGCTCATACATCGGTGGCATTTGTGGAGATAGAATTGTGAAATTAAACTGATTAATTAATGATTATAAATTATCATTATACTTTTTCTGTACATCAATAATTATGTGATGAATGAGAAGAAAAGAGACAGATGCTTTTAAATCAATATTTTTGTGTTATGTAAATCTTCGTTAGTTAAAGGTACGAAAGTTCCAGAGTAATTTATGTAGTTTCCTATAGGAGAATAGTAAAGAGATCAATAATAAAATATTGATCTCTTCAATCGATTATAATTGATTATCCATGATTGACATCAATATTTATGTATCCACAATCATTATTCCTAACTGCCATCGTTTGAGTGCCAAATTAAATTTGAAATATTCAAACAATCTTAGCATTCAACATGAGATCCTGCTTACGTTTTCAACTCAGACTAACACATACCATTTTCTGATTGGTTGAACTATTTTTAGTATTTCCTAATATTCAGTACTCATCGCACAAGTGTCTTCTTTAATATGAATCATATTTCATATAATGTTTTAAAAGTTCCCAATCCAGCTTAACCATTATTAATATTCACATGTGTAATGGTTTTTCCATACATTTAATTTTTCTTTTTTCTTTTTAAAATTCATTTTCGTACAGAATTTTACACGAAAATTGATTTTTGAGTTGTCATGAAAAGAGAAATACCGGGATTTAATTTAAAAGAATTTGAATGAATTCAAATAATGATAATAATGATAATAAAGCAATAATAAAAAAATAAAAATTTTAAGAATATTGTATAATATTTCCGAATGATTGTTATATTATTTTTATTATTCTTATTATTTTATTATTAATATTAATATTATAAATATTATTAAAATTATTATTAAAAGTATAATTATTATAAATATTTATATATTATTTTATTATTATTAATATTTACTCCTTTATTAATTATTATTATTAACCAATTAATAATTTTAATTATCCATATTAGCAATAGAATTTTCCAAACTTTTCCACCATTCTCCAAGACAATAATTTGATTTATTAGATTATCGTATTAAAATTCTTATTATCTTTAAAATAAAGAGCCCTTTTGAAATATAAATGGGGTCGAAGAGTCCTGTTGACTTTTTTTCAAGTTTACTCCGCAGGTATGAAGAATAATTGTAATTGCGTTCTCCAGAAAAATAATTGTCTCTCTCTTTCAATATCCACGGTGTTTTGCTACCGAAAGTATTTTCCTAAGCAGCTTCATTTGTCCTTTAATGTAGGGAGAAGGGAATTAAATGAGGCCAGGCTATTTTGATGAAAACACAATTGAAAGGAACGGATAGAATTTAAGAAGCTAAGGGGTCCAAGGAAACCCGTGGATTTAGTTTCAGCTTTTCGAATATCTTCTCCCTTTTTAACATTTATAAATATTTTAAAAAGAAAAAAAATTATTAATTCATTCATTGGTTTAAATTAATATTTTTTGTTCATTTGTTAATTTTCCAAAAAATTATTTTTTTTTATTTATTTGTTCAAAAAAATAATAATAATTAAAAATAAAAATAAAATAATATTTCAATTTATTTTTATCAATAATAATAATTATTATTATTATTAATTAATTAATAATAATAATAACATATTCAATATATTAAGTTGTAGAGAAATTATTGGCGGATTTTATGGCTTCATTCTTGCATTAATTATTAAATGTAATTTAGTTTTATTAACGTAAATTTGTTTACATCTCAAAGAGAGAACTTTTAAAAAGGTAAGTCAACAAAACTTTTTAATAAACAAAAATGACTTAAATTTTTTAGGCATTTGTAAACAAGATGAACGACATCCAAATTAGAGTAGTGTTCCTTTATGAATACAAAATGTCTGGTAATGCTGTACAAACACTTCGACATCTGAACCGCGTTTTTGGAGAAGATACCATTAGTGAACCTAACACTCAAGGCTGGTTTCAAAGATTTAAGAATGGATATGAAGATATTCAAGATAAAGATGGTCGTGGACAAAAATCTTCCATTTCTAATGACGATTTGAAAACATTTGTTGAGGCTAATACGCGTAAAACTATTAGAGACCCGACCCGATTGACCCGACCGACATTTTAAATTTTATATAGACCCATGACGCGAGAAAAACGTTTTAAACCCGTACGGGCTCATTATTTTAAAATTAATGTAATATTCAGTTATCCATTTTTTTGAAACAATATTAATTTTGAATTTTTTGTATGTAACAGTTGTCAGTGAAAAAGTGAAAAAGTTGTATTTGAGAGATAAAAGGTTTATTAAAAATTCAAATAAATATTGTTTAAAAAATCAATTTATCAATAAGCTGTTTTGAAATTTCAAATATGAAAGTAAATTAATGACATTTAAATCCCATTAATATTATTTTTCGACATCGCAGTTAAACAAAAGTATTATGTAGACATTGTTAATGATAAATCGACATGTAAGATATGTTCAAAACAGTTTTCCTTTAATCAGCAGAAAACCCGTACCAACACTATTAAAAGGCACCTGAAATTCAAACACATCGATATATATAACGCCAAGGAACTCATCAAAAATCGGAATGTTAGTTTACAGTAAAAAAAAATTTTTTAAAAAAAGTTTTAGTTTACATAAAATAATATGAAAGAAGAAAAATATAATTTTAGTGATTTTTTTAGTGTACCTTTTTTGATGAATTAAGTTTTGAAATCTGGTTCATATTTTTTATATTATAATTATAATTTTTATATTAAATTTATATTAAAATTTCATTTAATGTATTTGTTCTTTAATTAAACTGGTTATGTAAGTGTTATGCAATATGTAAACCATCAAATAACTCGAACCCGACCCGAAAACCGTAATCTGAACCCGAGATCCGTAAAATCTGTCAATGGCCCGTCGGACCCCATTCCAATGATGAGTAATGTGTGGATTTCGATTGGCCAATAAGTAAAATTATTAGGACGATGGAACCATTTAATTTAAAATCAACATCATCACTCAAAACAATTTTTTCTTCAAAATGTACATTATCTTTCCATATTTTAAAGTACCATTGTCTGGATCTATACTCCTGGGAATATAACATTATTATTATTATTATTATTATTATTATTATTATTATTATTATTATTATTATTATTATTATTATTATTAT
>JBBMKC010232481.1:0-11429 GCA_037834085.1 Bipalium vagum | reverse complement strand
GATATCATTGATTTTATTGACAATTGATTAACATTTTAGCGATTGTTTGGAATATTTTGTATTATTGTTTAAGCAATCAAGTGTTGTATTTAGTTGTTTGATTTATTCTATTGCGTACACGTATAGGAACAAGTGAAGGGGTCAGTAACGTTAGGAGCTAAGGTTACGACTGGGATTATTAGTGAATTAAAATCGTAACACAATTAAATCTGAAATCCTCAGGATTGTCAGATTTAATTAGTCCACATTTTACTTAAATTATAAAAACAAGAAATGTTATTGAAAATTTTTATATTTAAATAGAGAGATTGTTTTAGGAATCACCGCAAATAATATTTTTTTAATATCCTTTTTTCTATATGAAATTCCTGTAAAACAACATGTGAAATATAGGATTAGGTGAAAAATTCGATTATTATTATTTACACTACTTTCAAGAAAATTTTAATGAAAGTCGTCTTACGATTTCCGAATTCATTTTAAAAACACATAAAAATTAATTACATATAATTTTTGTAATTATTATTATATATTAATTCCAGAATTTTAACGATTCATTTTAAATGTTACATAACCGCCAGTTGGACTCTAATATAATTTATATCTTTTGATTTCATTTCCCATTTGAAAATTGAAGTCAAATATTATTTTGATTAGTTTTATTAATATAATTAAAAAAATTAACCATAAAATATTATTTATTATTAACGAAAACTGCAAATGAAAATGATATTTTATTAATTAATGTTTATTTTAATAATTGAATTAAAACACATTCAACAATTTTATTCTGGTTTTTGGTGATTAAACTTAATATCCAAACCAATTGTACGTTAATATTCATAATATTAAGTCCACAAGGTTGATTGGTTTTCTGATCATTCAGACTTCATATTTACATAACAATTGATATTTGAGACAAATAAAATATCTGGACATGCCAGTCGTTTGAAACTGACCCACCCAATTTCGCCGCATTGTAGTGTGAATTATTCATTAATTCCGGTCTTTAGAAATATAACAATGGGCTCTTAAATTAGCCAAGGATACCAGCCTATTATTATCATATTTATGAATTTCCAACTTTGTATTAAAAGGTCAGTTCATCTTTGGGAAATTGAAAAAAGTCTCATTAATTATTCCTCATCACCATTTTTTCATTTTGCTCTTATTAGGTGAACCTGTCTTCCTGATGTCTAGAATAATTTAGGAATAAGTAAATAATTTATTTTCATTTTTGAAGCACAGATCTCCTCCAATGCAATGAGTTAATAATATTTTTAATTATAAACTCTTTCAATTTAATATATTAACATTTCCATAATTTCACTAATATTATTATTTAATATTTATTATTGTTTAGGCTCTTTGTTAAAATAAACTAGTAGTAGAAACTTAAGCTCTGAATACTGAAGCAACGCTTGGGTTCCTTAGATTTGGAAATTTTATTTTTATTTTGGTATTTTTGGTCATTTACATTTTTGGAATTTTATAATATCTTTTCATTCCTGATCAGCTTTATTTAGTTTTCTTCCGGTACAATATTGTTTTGCCAATATTTTACTCATTTGAAGAGTATTGTGATTATTAATTGTTTTTCTGTCAGAGCCTAAATAAAAATTCAGTACAGCAGTTCAACAAACCAATTACGGTAGGAAGTGATTTATTTTTTGTATTTCGAAGACCATCATTAATCCTTAAAATTTATTAGAGGGCAATAAATAATTAAATAAATAACAAAGTTAAATAAGTAAAGATCTATAAATGTATCGTTGTTTAGATCCCAATTCGATTTTATAATAACATTTTCAAGTTTCCCTAAACTTTATTTAGTAAAAGTATTAAATTATCTAATTATACTTTGATATGTTTGTACCAATCTAAGACTTCCAATGCATTGTCTTTGTTCTTGAAAATAATAAACAAAATTTGTCCTAATATACAATATTCAATCTTCAGAGATTTTAGTACTGAAAAGTCTCAATAATTTAAATAGTCAATGTTTGGATTTATTTTATCATAATGATGGTGGTAAAAATTATAAAATTTTACTTCTCGATTCTCGTTTTATTTTAGTGATTTTGAGGGGATAACATGTTGCATCCTTATTATTATAAAACTTGGTTAAATACCACATTTAAATCATGAAATTTCAATTTATCGATTTTTTAGTGAATTAAACTAAAGTAGTATTAACATCATTTAACCCCGATAATTTATCGTTTTATTTATTTGTTTGTTTATTAATAATATAGTTATAATATTATTAAGGGAAAATGTTTAAAAATGGAAAAGAAAAGTGGATAGGCCAAGCAGAGATTGTGAGCTTGGTATTGAGGGCAGCCGCAGAGTCAATTATTCAGCTGAAACGAGTAAGGTTGAATAATTGAAAGCTCCAGTTTTTTGCGTAGACAAAGCCAGAAGAGGGAAGATATTCCACTTGTGATTAGGTATTGGTCGATGGAGGAAAACTGAAGAGTGCATAAGTAACTACCAGATTATACACAGGACAACAAGAACAGAAACGAACAAAGGACAAAACCGAGAACCAGAATCAAAGTGAATCGAAACCAATCAAAGCGAACCAAAATAGAATAAAAAATAAATGAGAAAAAACGCAGAGAGACGGTGAAGACGAAAAGAAAAAGCAAAGGAAGAATTGAATTGAACATTATTATTGTTAAGTGATTTTTGTTGTGAATAAATTGATTTCGATTATGAAATTATTTATTCAAACGGACCACTATTTTGTAATTTTGTTAAGTTGTAACAATAATAAAGATAACTATAATAATTATAATAATAACGACAAGAAAGATAATAGCTATAATAATTGTAATGGTAGTAACAATAATAATGATTGTCGAGGTTGGGAATAGTTATCGTGCTCCGTCGTTGGAGCTAGAAAATTCCTCTGTCTCGGCGTGGAGGCAGGAATAGCGATTAGAGGCTATTGATGGAGATAGCCATCTCGGAATATTGGGATTGGTTATCGTACAACTATCTCTACGACTATATAAAGAGACGGCTATTCCCACCAATTTGCCCAAAAACGCTAGCACGTCAGACCGAAAGCAAGAACGACAATACGGAGAACGAGAATTCTAGGAAGCGCCTACCAGAAAACTACGGATTCAGAAGGATTACGAGCCGAAGAAAGGAAATCGAGGTATTCTCAAGTGGATATGACTTAATAGGAGGATTTCACAAGAGAACCCGGCGAGCTTGGAAACCCCTAGAGGGCGACCCGAGGACCCCTTTTCGCTTTTGGTGAGACCGTTTTATTTCACTCTCGACTCTTTTGTAATCACTTCTTCTCTTTTATTAGAACAGTAATAGTATTTATTTTGTTTTATTTTATTTTATCATTAGTTTTGGTGAAATTTTTATTCATTGGACTCATTGATTGTAGGATGACTTATAGAAGTGGATTGTTGTTGTGATCATTATTTTCGAGTGTGATTGTGTTTTATTCAATTAAAGTTTTATTGTAGAAGTTTTGATTCAGTTCTTCGGGAGCGGATACAGTATTATCGTGGGTGTTTTGATACGGATAAGGTTGAAAAGGGAACGAACACAAAATTTTTATAGAAGTGAGAAGTCACGAGCACACGAGGACACGTTACTAAGTGAAAGTATAATAGTAACAATTTGGAGTCAGCAAAATTGGTTAATATTTTTTCGAATATTTATCTATTTATTAAATATTAATTAATTATAAAAAATAATAAATAAAACTACTAAAGCTTTTAATCACATTGGAAAAAAACAAAACTCTCATCCTGAACTATAATGGGTTTTTGGGTGGTCCGTTAAAGTTTGTATAGTTGCCAAGGGAGTACCAAACTATTAAATTGTTTAATAAATCAGTGCGTTATTTTTAAATTTTAGTTTTTTTAGCGTCAATATATATCATTATACATCTTACTTAATTTACAACTGATTTTTTTATTTACATTAAAAACAAAAATTTAAGTACAATTTGACCCTCATTTTTTAAACTTTTCGTGTATTTAAGTGTTTCAAAAATGGAGAACTTTGACGAGCATGTGATGATTACTTTGCTCTTTTACTTCAAAAAAGGAAAAAGAGCCAATGATGCCAGAAAAAAATTAGTAGAAACTTTTGGCGAAAATCTGATTATAGAAAGACAATACCAGAACCGATTTGCCAGTTTCCTTGATGAAAAATTTTCCTTCAAGGATAATCATCAGCCGGCAGATGTGATACTGTTTTCATCGACAGAATTATGGCCTTTGTGGAACTAAATAGGCATTCAACAGTCAGAAAATTTGCTAGTGCTCAAATTTGTCCTTTGGAAGCGTTCACTGTCATAAAGTCCGCTGGTTTCATCCAAAAATTTAATGTCTGGATCCTCATGAATTGAAAGAAATTCAAAGTCAATCGAATTGAAATTTAGACTTAACTCATGAAACGCGAAGAAGGTAGTCTATTTCTCAGGCGATAAAAATGGGTCGTCTCCAATAATGTCAACAGAAAAAGAAACTGGTCTAGAAAGTTGAAGCTTAGGAGGGGCGAGCAAAAGCAGGTATTTATCAGAAGTAGGTTATGCTTTCAATAAGGTGGGATTGGAAGAGGCCTATATACTATTACCTACTCCCTAA
Organism: Bipalium vagum; assembly: GCA_037834085.1. Taxonomy (NCBI): domain Eukaryota; kingdom Metazoa; phylum Platyhelminthes; order Tricladida; family Geoplanidae; genus Bipalium; species Bipalium vagum. The sequence continues at coordinate 6,804 of JBBMKC010232481.1, read as the reverse complement.
GAATAAAATTATAAACATTGAAATCTACTGTGAGCACCTACAGATATTGAGTGATTCTGTCCAACAGAAACGTCCTGAGCTGTTCAATTAAAAAGGTGTGATCTTCCACCACGATAACGCAAATCCATATATGAGTTTGACCACTCACCAAAAATTGATTGAGCTTAGGTGGAATGTTTTGCCACATCCATCTTATAGTCCAGGCCTTGGACCCTCTGATTTCAATTTGTTTCGCTCCCTGCAAAACTTATTGATTTGTTAAGCGTTTAATAATGAGGGCCTTATCAAACAACACCGTGAGATGTTCTTCGCATGAAGACATCTATCTGGGAGGAATAATAAGCTGCCACAGAGATGGAAGAAGCTGATTGATCAAAATAAGAAATGTTGTTAATATAGTTGATTTTGTTATATTAAATAAATGAACCTATACTGTGCCATAAAAACGCACTGACTTAATGAACAACTCAGTAGATGGATCCCATTGTAAAATCATGTTGCTGCAGCCTCATTATAGACGAAAATAATAATAACTGAAATGCTCCACTCTTCTGAATTATTTTTAACTCTTCTGGTCAAAATGGTATAATTTTCTGAAGACTTTTTAACTCTTCTGGTAAACCAATTTTCTCTTTTTTGTTTTTAAATATCCCTATCTATACTCTATTATCTGTACCATTCTGCAATTTTAGTATTAAGTAAAGGGCTGCGATTCGTGCTGCTCGTTCTTCTTTTTGAAGAGATTTAAAAAAGCACATTTCAAGGCGTTGACTGTCATTCCTAATAACTGGATATTTGGTGAGATAATCAGTTCAAAAAACAAAGTTATATTTTCAATAACAAATAAAATGGATATTATATTTATAACAATAATCCGGCACACTAGAATAAATCGAACAAAATTATTGTTAATGTTGAGCGCACTACTCGAATCACTGTCGTTTTGATCATTCAATATAAGTAATAACAATGTTCTACAGAAGATTGAATCAAAAATTCAAATTGTCAAATGACAAAATCAATCATTCAAAGGTATCAATAATTGTAAATTAATTAATTGAATAAGAATCGATAAGAATATTATAAGCAGTTATTAATCAAATTAAATAAAAATTTTAATTTTATTTTAAATATTAAGATATACAAGAAAATAAAATAAACGAGCTTACGGGTTAGCTTCGTTTAAGCTTCCCCGACTATTAGCTGAGCCTTTACAGTTGCTCAGAAATAGCCTTCTGGTGTGGAACTCAAACACAATACCAGGACTGAATGCATTAAAAATATACTTTAGAAATATAGTCTTCTGAATATTAATGATTCTTTTCTGGTTTGAATCTCTGCGAATATCAACGATTGTCTTAAATCTGTGTCTTAAGAGTTTCTTCCAAATGTTACTCTCGTGATTGTGGGAGAATTTATGGTAAAATCCTTCTTCTTATATAGTATTTTGGTTGACGACTAATCAGTCGTAGACAAATTTTATTAAAGAGAAATGCCAATTCCCTTTTAGGATCATTAATCCTAAATCGGTGCCCCCTTGCGGACTCTGATCTAATCTTGGCAATTTAGGTTCACCATTGTCAATATTAGATCCCAAAAAATAAGTTACTGCCTTTTTTCCTTTTTAATTAGCTAAAGTTATTATTTAATTATTGTTCTTAGTATTATTATTATTATGATTATTTTTATCATTATTATTTTTGTCATTTTATGCACAAATATTATTATTATTATTTTGAGCACAATTTTATAATTTTCATTTTGGGCGGGTGGGTGTTTTGGGCAAGCCCAAAATTATTATTATTATTATTATTATTATTATTATTATTATTAATATTGCTGTTGTAAGGATTAAGTTTTAATTAATAATAAATAACAAACAATAAATCACAAATATTTTTAAAATAAATTTTAATTTTAAATATATTAAAATTTAATCCTTAATGTAAAGTAAATTTAAAAATAATTTTAATAAATTTAAAGGTTTCTTTTAAAAATTAAATACACTGTAATAAAATTTTCAGGTAATTAATTTTTAAAAATAAAGGATAAAAAGGGGACACTTTTTACAACTATACAATTATTTTCTTTGAATAAAAATGTTACCAAATCTTGAGTTTACTAATTCAGAAACGGTTGATAACGTTGACGTAACTAACAATTATTATTATTATCATTATCATTAATATTATTATATTTGTAATGTTTTCAAAAACACTAGATTTGTCCAAAAATATTTTAAAAATTCCTATCTTGTTCTCAGCAACTCCTCTTCAAAATACAGTCCATCATTTTCAATAATTTTCTGTCATCAATCTGCAAGTATCCTTATATATTTGAAGTACCGTCGCTGTGGTTTAAAGAATTTTTTACACGCCTTTTTCAACTTTCCAAAATGAATAAGATCGACGATCATAAAAGTCCACAATCAGCAATATCTGGGCCGTGGGGAACATGCAGAAGAACATCAACCTGCTAGATTCTCTGTACGTGTTCTGCATCTATTTTACTGAATCAAATTTCTTCGAACCTGTTTTCTTACCACCAGTATGGGAAGCTTTTACTTTTATATTGGTTTTTCAACAAGAATTGTCAAGATAAGTTAATTCTCAAATTATTTTGAATCAATCTTGACCCGATTTCAATAGAAATACTGAACTATTTTTGGAAATTTATTTCTTAATTTCTATTTGCAGAAGCAAAAAAATACATTAATATTTTAAAATATCTTTTACTTATTATTATCATCAAAGCGAGTTTGTTTTTGTTAATGTTGGTACCACCAGATCCTCTCAGTGGCCTTTAACTTACAACCATTGAACACTATGATGCCCTGGATAAATCAAACATATCACTGATGTGTTCAATGAATCTTGGCTGATTTCAAGAGGTCAAGAATGAAAAACAATCAATAACGATTCATCGGTAAAACCAAATTGACTTGAAAGATATTAACATTGTTATCTTTGAAAGTCTTGCATTTGTATATCATATATCCAATTAAAACTAAAACTGCCTGGATTAGAAACAAAGATAAAACGATTAAATAAACTGATCATTTTTTATTACTTATGCTTAACTCAATATTTTCCTGAATTTAAACTTTTTCCCCTTTCGAAATAGTAAATTATAAAAAAATAGTTACAGGTTTATGCAGAAATATATAGGAAAAATTCAATTTTTTCCTATTTAAATTTGATCATATTCTAGTCAGCCAAAAATATTAGCTGCACGGTTGCCATTGAAATTTCAGGCCTAATTGTTTTGTCATCTGTTTTTTATTACAGGCATTTTATGCTTCGAAATCAAAGACGGATCTTTCAATGAACTTTATTAGTGACAAGCTATGCAATCATTTCGATTGAAATCCTGGAAATGTATTGGTGATGGACAATTGCAGGTTCCATCAACGCAAAGATGTTATTAAGTTGCTGACAGATCGAGGTATTGCTTACAGATTTCTGCCACCATACTCGCCTTAGCTAAAATTCGCAAATACTGTATCATTCTTTATAAGAACCATTATAGATCAGGAAGATTGATTACTCAAGTACTCATATATAATCATAAAGATTTAAGTGATTATTTTCGCAACATGAAGCGGTTTTTAGAAAACCTTGGCGAGACAATAATTTATTTAGTGTACATTTCAATTATATATTTTGAATATTTTTCTATATATTTCTGCATAACCCTGTAACAAGTAATATAAAAATGACCAATAAACATTTTGTTTAAATATTTACTGTGTAATATTTAATTTAAAACTGGGAGTAATATTTAAATGACATGTTTATAAACATAATTTTTTGAATATTTTCCCTTAACTAAAAATTTTATTGTAAAAATTATTCACGGTAAACTAATTTGCTTATTTAAGTCAAATATCACAACATTTAAGCCGTTTAATAATTTATTCCACCTCATTTAAGGCAACAAAACTTGTTTATTTCTGCCAATTTATTTACAAATAATTATAATAATAACAAAAACCGAAAAATATATATCTAACGCAATAATAAGAATACTCAAATTCAAATAGAATACCCGATGAAAATAATTAAAGATGAGATAATAATATAAACAATATACCCTTTCCTAAATCCAGCAATTGGTTGTACCCTGTCAGAGAGAAGATCTTGAGGTCAATGTAATCTCTAGCGTAACACCCTGTTTGCCAAATACAAAACAAATCATAACCCTTATATAAAGTAATCAAGTAATAACACTATTGAAAAATTACTCTAGGGTATCAGCCAAATAAAAAAGTTCGTAAAAATTAATGATCTACCCAAAACTATCAAAATTAATTCAGAAAAACAGTCCGAATGCATTAAGTCTAAGCCGAATACATGTTACCAATAGTATAGACCGGTTGTTGAGACGATAATGGATTAGTGTTCATGTTATATGGAGCATTTGACGTTGAAATCGACGACGATCCGTTTGAGGAAACTTGGGATGGCTGATGGGTTGAATAAGCTTGACTAGATTGGTTTGGAGAATAAGAATTTACAGAAACCCCATTTATCGAATAAGGTGGCATCATGTTTTGATTACCGACATTGTTATTAGCCAATGTTGAAATGGTATCCGTAACACTGGTAGGTGGCGGTGGAGAAGGGGTCGTGTCAGAATCGTACGGCACATTTTGACTATTATGAGACATGCAATTGTGATGTGAGCACTGATGATCGAGTTCTGCACTGTTTGATGTTGTGTTCTGTTGTGGAATATATTGATTATGACCAGTATAATTATAATTCATAACAGCTGGAGTGTACCCAGCAGAGAATGCAAGATAATTTGGCCCATAAGTAGGAACAGATGTTGGATTTGTAGAATAAACATTATTAGGAGCGTATTGACTTTGAAAACTTTTTGAGCTGACTGTGCTAGTTGGTAGCATATGTTGTCGAGGATTTGAAGCATTTCTTGAGCCAGAAGAGCTTCCATTAGCACTCGAACTATTTGTCGTTGTAATTGTAGTACCTCTTCCAGCTCGGTTTTTAAAACTGTTCTCCTGTCGAAGCTTACGGCGTATGAGACAGTAAAGAATTGTTCCCAAACAGATGACGAAAACCGCAATAGGTCCAATTATGTATAGTGGGAAGTTATTACCTTCTTTTGATTCTGAAATGAATTAAAGTTCAAATTTATTTACAAGTCAAAATTTAAATTAAAGCATTTCTAATTTGTATGCTTAATTTAAAATAATAATAATAATAATAATAATAATAATAATAATAATAATAATAATAATAATAATATGATTTATGCAAAAATAAAATAAATTTTTTATAGTTCTGACAAATGGAAATTTATTTTAAATTTTCATTATAAAATTAAGAAAACACTCCATAAATATCCTTTAATATCACAATGAAATTTAGGTAAAAAAAAGCAAATATGATAAATAAGTAAACGAACAGAAAAATAGAAATCCCCTGAGAAATTTTTCATTAAAAATCAAGTTTTAACTAATTGAATTTTCCTCACGTATTATCTATTTTATCTGATGATTTAAGCATTTCCCCACTTTAAAACTCTTTTTATTGCCATAAAATCGTTGCTATCCATTGAAAAAGTTGTACCATTAAATTGTGATTATTAAAACAAAAGGAGCAGAAAAATAATTTTAAAAATTATTATTATAAATTTTATTTATTTAAAATTGAAAATAATTTTATATTGAAAAAAAAATTGTCAATTTCTTTTGGCTTTCATTTAATTAGTTAAGATAGAATTTTTAAAATTGAGCCTCCAAAAAATCAATATACTTTTTAAATTTCTCTTGTTTTAATAACGGTTTTTAGGAAGAATTAATCTGTTCAGTCTCCCAGAGAGAAAAATGTAGGACAACTAATTACCAAAGTACAAATAAAATTTACGTAATTATGATCCACCACATGTTTGGTAAATAGTGAAAAAACATCATTTATTTTTGTACTTGTAAATTAAATGTATGATCATAGCAATGACTTCTAACTAAGACTTTCGACTAAACATCGCTTAAAACGAATAGTTGGACTTTGACACTAGTGTGATAACTGCAATAAATTTTAATAATAATAATTATTATTATTATCTGAAGTTACTTTTTAAAATATTATATATTTAATATATGTAAAAAATAATTTTAAAATTAATTTTGAGTGATTACGAAGAATTAATCAAAGTCATCATAAATAATAAATCAGAAAATATTATCTCAAATGTGCTTGCATTAACAAGTTCTAAATTAAAAAAAAATTAAATCAAAACCTATCCATCATTCTTAGACATATTTTTTTTTAAAAAAGTCAAAATCGGGACAATTGTGCAAAACTGAATGATTTTTCCTTTAATAATACAAATATTTACTTTTATCCCCCTTATCAGACATAGTCTAAAATACTGCAAAATAATTGATTCGCGAGACATATCAAAAATTATAGACCAATTTTATAGCATTATTTTTTGTGGAAATTCCTCTTTGTTTTAACAAGTATATGTTACGTATTAAAGTATAATTCCAACTGCCATTCATATATTTGTCTGAGATTTAACGAAATATCTTTGGTGAAAAATATTAAAATTAATCGCAATTTCAAAAAAGATAATATTAAATAATAATATATAATAAATAATAAAGATATAATAAATGTAAATAATATTATATAATAAAGAATAAACATATTAATAAATAAATAATATATGAATAAATAAATATTAAAGTTATTTATATTATCTATTATTATTATTATTATTATTATTATTATTTTGTATCTTGTATTTTTTTTGTCAGGAAGCTGAGAAACTTTT
>JBBMKC010232470.1:0-11429 GCA_037834085.1 Bipalium vagum | reverse complement strand
TATTATTAAACTGATAAATTACATCGTTTGATTTATTTTGGATTATTGTGCATTACTTATTGACCGAACCTTGTATTTAACATTTTTATAATTAACCTCTGAAAATTTTTTAAAAATTAAATTACTTTGACAGATAATCAATATTTTGAAAAATTAAAATCTTTTTAACTTTTACGAAATTTATTTCGATAAATTTGAAAATTGATTTGGAAAAAATAATTATTTTTAAGATACTGAGTTGGTCAATCTTTCTTCGTTGATGTTGACCAATTCGTTGAATGGGGCTTTTTACTGAATATTATAATTACCAACCAAATTTCTTAATTTTTATTTTAAAAAATTCATTTTAAAGTGAAAGTTTTATTTTCCGTTTGCAATTTGTACATTGAAAAAACGAAAAAAGGCACCAATCACATTCAAAATGGAACGGAAATTTCAATGATTGTTATTTATCAATTATTACAAGAAATTATCAATGTATATTTATATTAAAAACTTGTCTTCAAAAAATTTTAAATAATTTCCAGTTACGAAATAAAACAATAAACGTTTATTAATTAAAATCTATTGATTATTATATCATATTTAAATAGGTAATAAAAATCGCTCTCCAACATTTAAAATCAATTCAATCAGATTTCTTTAAGAAATAAATCAATTTATTATTTTTCCATATTAATAATAATATTTTTTATTAATAATATTATTGATGATTATTTTTATTATTAATTTTACATTATTTTATTTTCATTGATTATTATTTTTTGAAAGAAAAAAATTAAATTAGAAGAATATTACCTTATTAAAACAAAAAAATCAAAGACAGCTCCAGCTAAATCTAGTCACTTTGATATAGAAAAAAGAAAAAATTCCAAGAAGACATGTTAATTGGAAAATATCGATGAAAATCATAAAACTCGACAATAATTTTTTTCTTTATATCTTAATAAAACCGAGAATAAGCATCGATTTATCTGAATAAAAGTGATTTTTCTGAAAATGTTTCTGGTGACTCTCACAAGAAAAGAAAAGTGTACATTATATAAATAAAACCAGTCTCGTTTTCTGACAATTCTTTTTGACATCAAAGTTTTATAATTATTAAATCTGTCGATTGCCGAGCCAATTGATATTACTGTTACATTTTCACTGCCTTGTGATCAATTGAGACCACATTAAAATACTATATCCTTATGATGCCGGCATGGTGTGCTAATCGATTCCTATAATGTTTTGAGTCAACTTTTGAAATATTTTTAATACCATTTTAGTCTTGTTCAATGAAAAGACAATTTTAATAGTAGACTTGTCTTTTATACAGCTTTCTCAAGAAGTAATGCTTCCGCCTTGCTAGAGTCGATAAAAGTAAATGCATTTGATGAAATGTTAATATTTTTATAAATATTTTCGATTGAATCAATGGATATTAAATAGAAACAGCGTGCAGTAATAAAAGTTTTGACCAGAGGGATGTGCAACTATCAATATTTAGAGAAAGGTAAGAAATTTATATACATAAGAAAGAAATGATTATTGATATGATGTAATATAATAATTGGCAAAGAAATTTGAAAAAGAACAAAGAAGTAATCGGCCACCGACTTCAGTCATAAATGAGAATTATCAGACTGAAAAAATTAAAATTGGACAAATAGTTAAAAATTGGGAGAAAAAATCAAAAACCATGAAAGAAAACCAACAGAAAGTTTCATTTTTATCTTTACCTTTAAGATACCTAAAACCAAATTTGACGCTAATCAAATCAATCTCATTAAAATCCGAAACTTTTGGAATGAATATTTAGTTTACATTTTGATTATTTAAAAATATTTTTTGATTTTGAAATTAAGAATTTCCGTGGTATAAAAATAATTCCAGTTGATAGTGGTCATGTAGAAATTATAAAAATGCGATTTTTACTAAAGGGTTCCCATTATCTAACAGCTTAAATTTCCCATCATTCCCTACGACTTATTTATCCCATTTACATTAATTAATTATTGATTATAATTTAAAAGACACTTAGTCTGGAAAATAAGATCAGTATGTAGGAATATCAATAATTTTACCAAATAATTTTCAATATATTTATTTTTGTTAAATTATTTTGATTATAAATATTTATTATTTTTTAATTATTATTGTTATTATTATTGTTATTATTATTAATATTATTACTAATATTATTATTATTAATATTTAATTATTCTTACTTTCATTATAATTAATTTTTTATTATTATTTTAATTATTAGCATTAATTATTTGTTAATATTAATTATTATTAACAGAATTGTAACAAAGAAAATTATTTTGTCCCAGAAAACATATTCAACGGAGTCGACCAAATTTCAGGATGAACAATTCTTAAATTTCGTATTAAACCATAATTCTTATTTCACACATCTCAATCTTTGTAGACGAATGTTTCACCAGAAAAAAATGTTAACAAAAAATCAACTAAGTTACCATATTCAGTAAAAATGGTCTCCATTTTACAAAGGACGATAGAACGGACCTAAAGACAAAAATCAAAAATTGCAGGATAATTACCAGGGGCCAAATTCGAAAATTGCATATCAGAAATATTCGATGATTAGATTATTGATTGGGAACGGTCTAAATTGTCGAAAGTAAATCGTATAAAGTAAAATTGATAATTTATAAATTGCACAGTGAAGGAGAATATCTCAATAAAACGGAACTACAGCTCAAAAGTCTTTGGTTTTTGCTACGTTTAAATAAATCTACAAACAACCAATCCATTTTTTATCAACGGAACCATGACAACAGAAATACGATTTTCAATCGTGTTACGAATTCGAAACGCGAACAAAAGTCGATTTCGAGAATAATTACTTATTGATTAAGAATGGTAATTTACTTTTTTATCCGACCCGTCTTCAACCAACATGACTTGAATAATGATGAGACTAACGAAAAGTACATAGACCGAAAAAAAAATTATTGGTGCTTCAACGACCATAACGGAACCAGACACTGGAAACACACACACAGCCACACACAACCACAGGGACACGCGTTGAAAAGAGATTTCGATTAGAAAAAAACCACACAGAAAAATTCCAGCGACAAAATCGAATAAAAGATATGAAAATCTATTTTTTGAATTTGAAACCAGAAAAACGTTAAACTATAAAGAAAACATTTCTTTTGTATGAGACATGTTTCCAAATGTATGATGTAAATGGTGCAATGAATTCTGAAATGGTTTCTAAAAGTACATTTTCAAAATTTCTTCAATTCTTATTCGATAGACTATCAATCGTTGAAAATTAATTGATTTCAATTATTTCCATAAAAATTGGTTATTAATAATCGATAAATGTGTGAGAATTATTGAAATAATCGGTAATTCAACAAACTTCGAATGGACAGTATGACAGGGGAAATATGTCACTGATAAAAGAGAAAAGTCTGTTGGTAGAAAATTTGCACTTTTAGCGAAAAAATCGATTTTTAATACTTCATATATATATATTTAATTCACAGAAAATAATCTACAGTTAAATTGTAGAGATGATTTGCGGGAAAAGTTCTAAAGAACATGACTTTTAATGAAAATGGTAACTGTAATATCTTAAATAATTATATTAAAGAAATAAAATCAGCATTGTAACTAACAAATTATAAATCTGATAGTGTCGTCTGTGATTCTTGCAAAAAAAACTAAATTCATACATTAACAAATATCTAATGATGTTCTGATATACTTGACAACATCATCAATGTGATTTCGATATATTCCCTCCCAACTTTGAGCTGGAAAACCCATTGCAATAATACGAGGTGTGATATATGTAAGATCTAAGTCAAATCCATCTTGTTGGTATCTAATCTTCTTTTTAGATACTAATTCTTTTAACTTGTTCGGCATAAATTAGTCTAAAATCGAAGAGGATTTTATTTATGATAATAATATTAAGGATTTTAATCAAGACTTAGAATTAATTTTGAAGAAATTTTAATTCCAATACTGAAGCTGAATAAGATTATTTTAATATTTGCATTTAAATATCATTTTCAAAAATTGAATATATTTTTTAAAATAGAATTAGCTAATTTAAAAAAACAAGCACTAATTAACACTTTATTACTTTATTATTATAAAATTTTATTATCAAAGTTGATTTTTGTGACATTAAAAATTCCTTATTTTAAATCATCTAACGTATACAATAATAAAATTATCTTTATTTTAATAATTTGATAGTTTCTTAATTTTATGTTAATTCAATAGATATATATATTTCTTTCTCGTATACAAGACTTAATTTTAATCCGAGAATTTTAAGCCCTCTGCAATTGTTTATATGCCAAACCACATTACATTACCATTGCCTTCATTTGAAGAAGTGTTCGACATTAGTGAACGTGATGAAGTTCAAGCGACGAAGTATTTCCAGAACCTGAATCACAGTCAGAACCAGAATCATAACAGTGCTGAATAATGCTATTGGTAAACAAAAGGATGTAGCTCAGTATATGCATTCAGAGGTAATCAAGATTGTTCAAGATTTAAATTCGGTAAATTTTTTATATACTTGCTGATAAAATTCTACTTTCTTTTACTGTACCAGATGAAAACATTAATACTCCATTACACCGGCAACCAATGCATATTATTAATATTGTTAAAGATAAATTTTGGTGGCACTGGAAATTGCAAATTTGTGCGGTTTCCACTATTAATGTTGGTACTAAAATGCAACGTTCCAGTTTACATAGCTAAAAAAGACTTCTTGATCTGGATTGTAAAAAAGACAAATTGGATAAATTTTGAAAATGTCATGTTGATTATGCCCTCCTTTATTTGAATAAAGTGAAAATGTATTGAAATTACTGTTCAAATGAGTACGAGAAAAGAATTTGCCACAACTTGTTCATTGTTCACAACTCGTTAGACAAGCATCTTGTATGATTTGTGTCTTTACAAATGGCATTGAAACAAGGTTAGTAATAACTATCTAAGTCAATTATCACCAAGTATTAGCAGTAGTGGATTCAGGATCACAATTCACACTAGTTAATGTTAAAAATACAAATTTTAATACGACTCAAGGCTATATCATGGGTGTTGATGGTAATAAGATACCATTATTAAGAAGACTGCGTTCTTTAATTAATATTATTGGTAACAAAGTTCAACATACTGTTAAAGTAATAGAGCATAACGAACAAGAATAAAGTATTGAAATGAACGTTTTGATCAAAATTTCTATAATTATCTACTATTACCATAATCTCTCCTAGGACGAATAAAGTTTGTTTAATTATCAAAGATTTAAGTGATGGTTATGAAGTTCTGTTTGGTTCAAACAGTTGAGTTTGCCAAAGGCACAAACCCTAGATTTAGAGTTATAAGGTAAAAAAATAGTAATAATATAATTAATTAAGTTTTAATAAAACTAAATAGTAATTTATTATAATATTATCTCGCCATCGAGATAATGATAAATATAATAATAAATTAATAATAATATAAAAAAATTGTGTCCCACCACCGGGACAATGATTTATGGAATTATTATTATAATAATGGCCGTCGAGATATTAAAAGTAATAAAAGTTGACTGATGGGAGTAGTCTTCTAAATGTAGAGATTGGCAGTTGTAGACCTATCTCTATGACTATATAAGGCGAAGGCTATACTCAGAAAATCTCCCAAAAGTAAAATTACGCAAGAATTTTTTTATTGAGAAAGTGAAGATTATATTTGTTTTTGTTTTGGAGAAGCAAATTACTGAATTTAGAAAAGATGACTATCCAGATCTAATTTAAAGAAGAAACAATCCAAATTTTTTTTTAAAGAAGACGATCAAAAATCTATTTTTAAAGACGTTTATCCGAATCGATTATTTGCCAAATTATTTTTCAGAGTAAATATTTTATTTGATGATCAAGATGCAACATGATTTTAAAATCGACCCCATCAAGCTTAGGATTCTCTAGAAGACCGAACAGGACACAGAGGACGACCCGGTACTCATGGTCGCTCAGAGTGAGAGAACTTATATTGCTTTATTATCTTTTGTTTTACTCGTAACTAAAATATCTTATTAATATTATTTATTGATATTTTGACATTTTGATTTAATTATAGTTTTTTATTGATTAATCATAATTCTATTCCATTTACATTCAGATATTTGATAATATATTTGATTCTTTACTGTTTTATTGATTTATCAGACTTTTATTGTAATTTTCTGTGATTGGTGTTATTGTAAATTGCTATAAGTGTAATAATGTCTTCTTGTGATTGTATTGAGTCTTTTTTAGAGTGCGAACTGAGATAAGGTTATTTTGTGGTCATTTTAATTCAAGCAAGTTTAGATTTTTGTAGCAGTGTAAGTACACAACATTAAAAAAGTGAGGATTTAGTGAAGTTTCAGCTGAAGTTACATATTTCGATTAAAGAAAATAGTAACAAAACAGTAAACTAAACATACGTGGTAAATGAATTTCTCAAACCACTGTCACCAAAATCACAGATGGTCATACACCTATGTGTATTGAAAATTGCTATATCAAACCAAAAATGATTATAATTTGGCACTAGAATTGATGAAATAAGTAAATTCAAAGAGATCATGACCTGAAGTTCAAAAATTGAAAAAATGTATGAAGTTTAGGTTAACACACTAATGTTGACATGGATCCAATAATGGGAATTAAATCATTTGTTGTTTAAATATAAAGACAATTTCGCCAAACATGAGTACTATGTTGGATGCTCAACTATTTTAAAACATGAAATAAAATTCAATCAATGTATCTATAGAGTCCCTCGTGTCACAAATTCTGAGGTAGACAGACAAATTTCAAAATGATTATTTCATGGTATTATCGCATTATTATTAACAAAGTTATTATACATATACAATGGTTACAAACCATTTTACTTGCTGTACTTGACACAGTCGAATATGCTTATTGAATAAATTTTTCACAATATATAGGTCCTTGACATTGATCAAGAAAATTATTTAATTATTAATAATGAAAAAAGGTATGAAAGCCGACGTAAGTATCAAATATAATCAATAAATTATGAAAGATGGTCATGATAAAAAAATGCACTATTCCGTCAGTTGGACAATGTGTGATATTAAGTTTTTTTCATTTGACCTAAAAAATTGTCTCCTTAAAAATTTCAAAAATAAATTGTATTTAATTCTTATTCTTTTCATTTTTTTTCAAGATATTGCTTACCTTTTTGTTTATCTTTTTCAATTTTTGTTTTTAAGTTAAACTGATTTTCATTCTTATTCTCTCCAATTTTTGTTTCAACCTGTTTTTAAAAATATTTAAAAATTGTTATTTGTTATCAAAATCATTAATAGAATTTCCAACATTTTTATTTTCTTATTCATATTTACAACTCCTTTCATAATATCTCCGGTTACATTTAAAAATTTAGAATCTGGTTATTTTTAAATATTATTTTCATCATTATTATTATCAAATTTATCATCATATTGATATGGAAATTCTATATAACATTTTCGATTTTGTTAAAATATTAATATATTAATTAATATATAAAAAGATAAAAAATAATCTTTATTTTAAACAGTTTTTTTATTTTCATCTTCTAATCTATCTAAAATCCAACCTCAAAATATGTCAATAGTAGAAAAATTGTTATAGAATTTAAAGTTTCTGATTTCTCTATTTTTTCAACTTTGTTGAATTTATTTACAGAAAACTGTATTTGAAAATAAATACGGGAAGAAATTATTTTGTAAAGTCTGGTTTGGATATTTTAACATTACTGTCTGTAATATATAATCAATCATCATCAGTAATCAACCTTACAGCCCGACTCATTAACAAAATATAATAAATATATTATAATAATGTTAATGATGAAAATAAAGGTTATAATAATAAAAATAACTATTATAATAATAGCAGTAATAATTATAATATTTTAATATAGTTTGTTAAGCAATAATTTTATAGATAAACTTGTTTTTAAGTGTCTTGACTGTAACATCTTTTTAAAAAATAATTAATAAAGGACACATTTAAATTGGTCCAAAAATAATAGTTCAATATCATTTTATAAAAATAGATCATTTGAAATGAATTATAAAGCTATTGAATATTTTGAGAATCCCATGGAAGTGGTGAAAAGAATGTCTCATTGAATATGAGAGTATTAGCAAAAACGAGAAACGATGTAGGATATTTGACATGAAGCAGATTAATATTTTCAGACTAGTGTGCGTCCTTACTCACCTCTCATTCCTGCAAAAATATTTGATGAATAGTTACTGGTGCAATTACCAAATACGCTCTTACTTTACGCCTTTGCATCCTGAAGAGTTTGTCCTGAACACGATATTCCAAGACGATCATCAGTCTTGGAAAGTATTTCACAATCCTGAACCTTGTTTTGGAATCGCCGACTTTTCAGCATCATATATATGAATTTTCATGTTCATAAGTCTACAATTTCTGTTTAGTCTTACCACATGTATATCAAAGAATAAACAGAATTTATCTAATTTTTTCCATGCTTATACGTAAGGTTTTGGTCACACTATATACATATATATAACACATACAAAAAAAAGATGAAAGAGGTTTCTCCTCGTTTAAAGGTTTTTATATTCTATAGAATAATCTTCTTAATCTTTTAAAATATTTTTAAGCAAGGGATGGTCCACTTTTTTGGTTTGTTCTTTAACCAGGCTTTTACTCAACTGTCTAAAAATTTTTGGACAGAGTTCTCTCTTAGATAACGGAGAATGGAAGTGAAAATTCATTTTTGGTCTGAGAATTGAAAAGAATCTACTGACAGCGTCTCGGAGTTATTGGAGTTTATGCTTGATTAATTATATTTTGATAACAGTAACACAATTACAACTTTCTCTCTCTGGGTAGAAAATTATAAATAAAATACTTAATAAATTATTTAATTAATTACAAGTATAATTCACCACCTTGATTTCTTGAAGTTTCTTCAGCAATTTCACTGGATCTAGTTTTACTTTGATTGTTCCATTTTTTTGTTTTGACATACATTATCAAATCTAATTTTATGATTTGTATCCAATTGTATGCTGTACGATTTTGCCTCTTCGTAGAAAGTTCTGTAGAGAATGAAACTTTTTTTTCCTAGCAAGGTATTTGTTTACATTATCTGGTGCCCTGAGTTCGTTAAAATAAATTTTGTATAACTTTCCGTGAATTTCATTTTTCTTTCGAAAATTTTTAATTCCAAATTTTTAAATACGTTTCTATAACTTTGCTATATAATTTTTGTGAGATCCATTTTCAGACGATGTTTCAGGTTTTAAAGTATCCCTTTTAAGTTCATAAATTACTTATTTTAAATATTTGATAAAAACCTTTTAAAAATTTATAATTTATAGTAAAATTAAAAATTTACATATGTTACGATATTAACTCACTATGAACCCTGACGTAACAATTAGCTCGCAAATTTACTGACCCCTTCACTTAGACTATACGTGTATGCAAATGAATGAATCAAACAATTATGAACAACACTTTATTGCTAAAACAACAATACAAACGAGACGTTTCAAATAATCAGTAAATGTCTGTAATCAAGTATTTTTACACAAAAAGAAAAATCAAATGTTCTCAAACTGAAAATCAAATGATAATAATTAAATAATTAAATGTCAATATCAAATTTTTATCTAAAAGTTAATTAAAAAGAAAAAAATTAATAAAAATTTAGATATTCTCACCACTTGTGACGACAGGTCCAAAGGGTGGTTAGCTGAGCCCAATTCGGTCCGCTCAGAAACCCCCTAACCGCATAGGACCCGTCGTGTGCTCCTCTCGCATGGCGGGCATAAAGAATGAAAAACCTTTTCGAACAATATTCTGTCGTCGAATGTCTCGTGCCTCTCTTCTGAAGAATATCTTTGTAGCCTCTTCTGACAAATATCCTTGTCTTTGACGAATATCCTCACGACAATTTCTTTCAGAGAATTTTATGGCAATCCATTGCTGATTCTATCTCCTTATATACTATTCTGATCAGACGATCAATCAATCTTAGACCAGCTTTATCAAAGGGGAATGTAAATTCCTTTTTTAGCTTGATAATTCTAAATCGGTCCCTCCTGCGGACCCTGATCTAATCTTGGCAATTTAGGTTCGCCATTGTCAAGATTAGATCCCTTTTGGAAATAATTAATTGCCCATTTTTTAATTTGGATGTACTGTTTATTTAATTAATTAACTATTATTATTATTTTTTTATTTTTATTATGATTATTATTATTATTATTATTAATTTATCTCTGACCCTCTTGTGGTCTTAATAATTAATTGATAATAACCAGTCTAAACTCTATTGTGGCCTGTACCATACTTCTACTTTTACAAGGGTTGGCAAGGGTGTGTCCTTGACTAACCCAACACATAAAACAAATCTTTTTTATAATATTATTATTATATAAATAATTACTTTTATTAATTGTATTTAAAAAATATATTTAGTATATCATCAACTTAATATGCAATTGAAATTTCAAAAAATTTGAATTTTTCCAGTTGTATAATTTGGTTGCTCTTTATGCATTGCTTTAAAAGCCTTTCCAGGCTGATATTGTGTGCTGAAAGGATAATGTAGTCTCTAACGGGTGACCAACGTGGAATCAATGGTATTTCTAATACGATCGTGGTCACATAATTGTGTTAGCATTATTAAATAAAATTATAGTTTAAGATTATTAAGTAAAATTGTTCTAAAATGTCTTTTAAAATTCACCAACAGAGTATAAACATAATTCTGATATTTACCGTATTTTCTATAATAAAACTCCTTATATTAATATTAGAAGCCAGGGTGCACTATTCATTAGAATTGCAGTTTAATATGCCGTTAAGAAAACAGTTTTTATGAAGTGCATTGACAATTCACATGCACAAGTTTGTAAGAAATGTGGATTGGATGAGCGAATGGTGCGCCATTGGAAAGTTTGTTTCAAGAATAATGCTGAGAACAATCTTAGATCAATGAAAAGCTTCTGTTTGTTGGATTGGTGGTTTCATGAAAAAGTATGATTTGTCCCTAAGAAGATTGATAACATTAATTAAGATACCAGACAACGAAATTCTTGCACGATCATTGGCGTTTAAATCATTCGTCGATAATGCTATACTCGATCAATATGATCAGTCGTTTATAATACCAATGAACGAAGCTACTGTATATATTGGTGGAGATGCACAATCAACAGTAGACATGAAAGGGAAAATATCTATTAGTGCACTGCCAACTGGCTACGAGAGTCAAAGAGTAACATGCTGAGAGTAAAACAATGATGTCTCTTGGAATTGTTAAGTCTCTTAAATTGGAGCAAAGACTAAGAGCTTAACGGTTAGAAGGTTGACTTTACGTGTTCGACTATGTGA
>JBBMKC010232460.1:0-11429 GCA_037834085.1 Bipalium vagum | reverse complement strand
TAATAATAATAATAATAATAATAATAATAATAATAATAATAATAATAATAATAATAATAATAAATAATAATAATAAAAATAAAAATAAATGTAGATTTAACAACCAGTATTATTTCATATATAAAATAAAGTTTTATTAACAAATACTTTGAATATTTAAAACATATTAAATCCTTAAATTTCATTATTAAAATACTTCAAGTAATTCGATACTAAAGACTGAAAATTTCTTAAAAATTAAAGTTGCTTTTTTTATATTTAAATAAATTATAGTTAAGTAAAAATTAAATTTATATAATTTTATTTGTTTTAGAATTAAAAAAAGGTTTGTCTGCATGAAAAACAATTTTTCTTTCCTAAAAATTTTGACCCATTGGATTTTTGATAATTTTTTTCAACTTTTTTTTCAATATTATTAAAATTTTGATTTATTCTCTAATCGTGTTTTTTAACTTTTGAAAAATTATTTCCAAAGTTGAAAGAAAAATGGAAATGTAAGTCCAAACACACGAGCCTGAATTTCCAATTGTCTGTGTGTTTTAATAATCCCATACAGATCGATAGATTAATTAGTTAACTTGGGTAGATTGTTATGGAAATTGCTGAATTTCACAGACTTTGAAACAAATATATTTCCATGGCAACTGTTTCTTTTAATAAAGAGTTCGAATATTTATATATTATTGTTTACAGATCTCTTTGTAATTTTTTTCTCAAAAAAGTTAAGTGGTACATTACTTTAATGTTATAATAAACTTTATACGACTTGGAATACAAATACTTCCATTTTCACATGTATACGTTATTATTATTTATTTTGAATATAATTAAAAAATAAGTCTTAATTTATCTTTGGGTATTAGTAGAGTATTAGCTCAAATAGAAATTTTTTTAATATTTTAAAATAATTTCATAATATATTACTAATATATATTATGAAAATATAAATTTTATAATATATTATTATAATATATAATTATATAATATTAGATTATATTTTTCCAAAATTTTATAATATATAATTATATAATATTAGATTATATTTTTCCAATAATTTATCAATAATAATATATGAAATGATTCATTTTCATTGACAAATTGATTAAATTTAACCCGTATAGATATTTATGAAACACGCTGTATATATATTCAACTATTTTATTAGTTTGTCGAATGAGGTCTGCATTATTTTCGACTACCATATTCAAATGCAAATTTATTCAAATAATTCTTAATTCAAAATTGATTAAATAATATACGGACTTCTTTGGCGATTTAATTGTATAACAAAAATACTTTATTATTTCCGAATGAATGAAACAAATTAAAATTAAAGCAGCATTTTCGAAATGTCTTAGGTTTTTATTTAAAAAGTGGTAAATGAATAAGAGTGACGTGAAATATGCAGTGTATACGATGACTGCCAAAAGTTATTTTACCTATCATAGATGGTTTGTATAAATCCGTTCTGAGATTTTAGTTTCCAAGATAGTGCCCTAAAAGTTGCCCTGTTACCACTGATGATTACAAAATCTTGTATGCAATAAAAGCAGATCTGCAACAAAATTCAATTCAGTCAAGTAGTTTTTGAACAATTTTTAAAGAAAAGCTTCGTAGCTTTTGTGAAAATGGAAACATGTCATCGAAAACAATGATAGATATTTTTGTGAATGACATAAAGATTGATGGAATTTCGTCTTTTAATTTTGAAAAAATAATGCAGTACTTATTCTATAACCCAATTTTATAAATAACATTGATGTCTGTAAAAATTCAGCTTAAGGACAGATTACCAGTAAAACGTATTAACATAAAAGTAGAATATTGTTTTAAATTTAAATAAGAATAGATTGCTCCGATCATGAGACAGTCGATTGCTATAGAGTCTATAGGATAGACATAATAAAACCTCAACGTTATTGTTTATAAACGACTATTATTTTATTTGAGTTATTAAGTCTTTTCAACAGAAAAAAGTGATTTCTAGTATAATAATTTAATTTTTATAAAGACAACACGATAAGGAATAATATAAATATTAAGATGTTGAGAAAAGTACTCAACCTTTATTTACCAATTAGCTTATGAATTTTTGAATCTGGATAAAAGTTCCAATAGAAAAATGAAAAACGAGCTATATTCTAACAAATGTTAAGTCTTATAGTATAACTAAAACTGAAATTTCAATATATAAAAGAGTTAACTTCATATCGATGAGCTTTTCTATAACTTTTAGGCACTTTCTTCATGGTTTCCGCAAAAATAGGTGTTTGTTTCTTTCTCTTCCTTTTCTGCAGTATTGAATTGTTTTTCGTCGATAATTATTGACATATAGTTTTCGTTTCAAGTTCGCAAAAAAATCATCGATCAAGCATTTGAGGAATATTTTGTGAATTTTCTTCTTCAGGAAAGTGTAGAATTTTCTGAAAACCTATCTTTGGCATAATGTGCTGAAGCAAAGTCTGACCGAAAAACAACATTTTCTCCATGGTGGTATTTTGTGATGAAATCTGCAACTTTTGACAAGTAAAATTTTCGGTAGCGCTCAGAAAACTATCTTATATTCTAATCTTTTATTAAAATAATTCATTTCATAAGCAGATATTATATTTTTTACTTCTTTTTATAACTTTATCCTCAAAAATATTGCTTAGATATATAGTAGCGATAAATACCTATATAAAGCACATAATGGAACATTTTCTTGATATAATTGACGAATACAATCATTATTTTCATCATGTGGCTCCTTTAATAGACAATCGTCGGACCCATACATAAAATAACCTTTTCAAATGCTACCTCATCTCAAAATAATTGCTTTATTGAAATACCACTACTGGACTTTCGAGCCTCTGTTAATTTCAGCTTTCTTCTCATAGATCGTAAGATGAGCTTATTGTTGAATTTTGGGCATCTAAAGAACATAAAGATGGTGCATCGAGAAAAATTTTATAGACTTTACTTGATGTAATACACTTTTTGGATTTTTACAACTTTTGTCTGTAAACAATTTTTTAACTACTAATAGTTTTCGGACCTCTCTTAATCAGTTTATTTCCTTTCTTAATGGAATAAACTGTTTTCGCAACACTTCAAACGCCTTAGACAACCGTGTAATAGTATTCCCATCTTTCAACTTATTTGAGATAAAATTTCGATTTTCACACAAATTTTACTTTTCATATCTTGGGTGTTAAATAAAAATCATCAATAACTTTAAATAATTATTATGTGACAAAATTTACTTTTTAAATTTGTCCAATAAATTTGACTAAGAATAATTATTTTTAAAATTGTAATTCATTTATAATAACTTATACTTAAAGAGGGCATTACTTAAATAACAATTAAACGGAAATTTAAAAGCATGGTCATTTAGCTTTCATAAATAGACATGCAAATTTACTAAGTATTTTATAACAATTTTTATAAGTAAAATATAAATGGTTCAATAAATTTGAAGAACAGTACGGTAATGTACAGTAATCTTTTTGTTTTAAATTTGTAATTCACCTGACCTTTAGTAGAAAAAAAAGATTCAAATGACGATTTTTCCATTGAATAAATGTTGTTTTCTCAAAAAGTAGTACCACTTTCATATCTGTGGGTCGGACATTTCGCATGAAAACTAACATGTTATTCATATTAGGGTTTTCATATTTTTATAAATCAGAATTTGAAAATTGAAATCATCTTTAGTATTTATTTGTTTGATTTTATCTTCTGTTCATATTACTTTATTATTTTATATTTTTTAATATATATATTGGGTCAAATTTATTTAACATTTAATTTTCTGAATACATAATAAATATTGTTTGTTATACTGTATATTCCACCAAAATAGATTTCAAAAGAAAGTTTAATGATATTAAACTTTGTTGCGATCATCAGGAAAGAGCTTCAATTTTCTATTTTAAACAGATTTAATTAATTTTATTAAATTTATAATTTTTACTACTCATTTTTATTATATTAAATTTATTTTTGAATTTAATTTAATTTATTTTATATTAACTGTTGGAATATTTTATATTTTTTTAATAATATGTATTAACGGATATTTAACATATTTAAAGATTCCATGAAAACTATTTATAACAGGACTTGATTAAATAAATTAATAAAAAAAACAATCATATTGTTTTATAAAAATGAAATATGCAGAGAAAGCAAATTATATAGTTTCATTAACAAATCTTAATTTAATTTTTCAGAATCTTTTCCGCACAAAAGACGATACTCCCCAGTACACGGTTCCATCAACAGATGAAGCGGAGGAGATTCATTTCCAAACAGCGAATATATTCAATAGATTTAAGACGTAAACGCTTAATGTTTTTTATAATCAATCTAAAAGGAAATTTGAAATTTAAATGAATCGAGTTAGAACTACTTTCGTACCCATGCTAAGTTGATATTCAAATGTCAAAATAAATAAAAATAATATTCGATGTATTTATTATCAAAATATTTTCAATTGTGATTAAATTTATTAGTAATTTTATATTTAGAGATTATTTTAACTTTTACACATTAGTGATTCAGTTTTATCAAAAAATAAAAATTAATATGATAATTTTTCAGAAATTAATTAATTTTATTTAACTTTTTAATTTTAAAAAAAGCCTATTTATATTATCTAAATATCATATAAATAATATCTAAAAGATTATATTAAAAAATATTAGTTATAATAAATTTATCTAAAATTAAAAATTCGATTAACCATCGATAAACAATGCGAATAAAAATACAAAAAAAATATTATTAGAAATTTTATTTTAAAAAATTATTTAATTTTTTCGAGAACATTTTTACCTAATATTTGGTATCTTTCTCTTTCAAGTAATTAAATTTCATTAGACATCTTATTTCTCCTTTTTTTAATCTTTTGAGTCATCTTTTAACTTGGTTAAACAAATTAATATAATATAAATTTATATATATAGATAATATAATTTTTCATAATTATTTACTCTAACTATTTAATTCATTAACAGATTTATTAAAAGTGAATTTCAAACTTATGTATTGCTTGTAATTCATATTAAAACAGTCTATGAAAAAAACGTTAGAAAATTTGATGTCACTTTTATAATTTTTATATTATATAATTAAATATACAATATATTATATAAATATATTTTTAAAAATTTAATAACATTATAGGACTCATAATTAAACATTGTAAAATAATATTTTTATTTATAAATATTACCTTTATAATAAATATAATCCCTTTTAGAAGTCAATAGCTAGACTATATATCTCTTTCATTCGTTATTCTTACTTTTAATCAATTTTCAGTGCTTTTAAATCTGTTAAACTGTTCTATTATAATACAGTAATTTCTTTTGAGTCACAATAATTATGATAGCAAAATGTAGGAAGAGTCTTGTTTTTTCTTTATTCTAATGACATGAAATACGATCATTTTTTTTAAAAAGGTTTAGAGGAGAAAGTCGAAAATATTTTATTTTTATCTTGGGTATAAATTCTTTATTTAATTCAATTGTGACCACAATATTGGGCATAATATTTAATTTCGAAAGAAAGTGATTAATAATTATTGAAATAATTCAATTAATAAAATAATTATAACAAACAAAATATTTTTATTTTTTTTCATTAATTTTTGTGCACAATTTATCCACTTTTTAAATGCAGGTGGTATCAGAGTCTTGTTTTTAACTCTTCATCAGATTACTATTACCATTGGATGGGAGCATTAACCATTACACTTTTATTCAATCTCATTTTTTTGCCTCTCAGAGCAGCCTTTCATGATACACGAAAAGTTTATAAAATCTTTTGGTATACCATTGATTATTTTATCGATTTTATAAATTTAGTCGACATATATATCGGATCAAGAACTGGTGAGATTTAGATTTGTTTATAATTCAATATTAAATTATAATCAGAATAAATTTGAGTGTAATATTAAATTAAAAAAGCTTTTGTAGAATCTTCAAAATTATTATATATTTATTCAATTAAAATCTGTTTAACAAACATTTCAATCAATTCTTCTCAAAATTTTGTTTTATCTTTAGGTGAGCAATTCTTGCAATAAACCCTGGTCAAATTCAACCGTAGACAGTTTCTAATGTCTTATCAGCCTCCATATTTTGATATTTTAAGACTTATCTAGCAACGATATTATTTAAACAAATAATCCTTCAAATATTCAAATAATAATTTAATCTAATATTATTTATAACTCATAATTTCAAATTACTGCGATTAAAATGGCAATTGAAAACTCACCGGTTTATTTTTAGGGCACATAATATTTTTGGTTTATAAAACTCTTATAAATATTTAATCAACAGCTTTTAGATTTTTATCAAGTCAATATTTATCAATATTCAATTATTAATTTCATTTTTCTACATAGGATTTCTTGAACAAGGTCTACTGGTGACCGAGAATGAAAAAATGCTCAAAAATTATCTTTCAAAATTTACATTCAAGCTTGATTTGGCAGCCGTTATTCCATTAGAACTGTTCAGTCTTATCCCTGTGAAAATTAATATCGATTATGTATGGTATCGATTTAATAGACTTAGTAAAATATATAAATTATTTGAATTCAATAATAGAACAGATACGAGAACGAATTTTCCTAACATATTCAGAATATCCGCTTTGGTTTTATTTTTATTGATAATTATTCATTGGAATGGGTGCTTTTTCTTTTTTGTCAGCCATTCGATCGGGCTGGGCTCAGATGGCTTTGTTTATCCACCTAGAAGTAACAATATTAGTATAACGGAATATGTAAATATCACTAATCCATGGGATCAATTTGTTACCATGTATATTTATTCTTTCTTTTGGTCAACATTGACGTTGACCACAGTCGCAGAAGTACCCGCTCCGGTTTATAATACTGAACTTATTATCATGACACTTGAACTGCTTGCTGGAGTGGTAATTTTTGCGACTATTATCGGAAATGTCGGTTCAATGATAACCAATATGAATGCTTTGAAGACTGATTTTCAAACTAAAATTGACGATGTAAAGCGTTATATGGTGCTTAGAGGTGTAGACAAGGCTCTGGAAAGGAGAACTATAAATTGGTTTACTTATTTGTGGATAAATAAACAATCATTAGATGAAGAATCTATATTATCCACTCTACCAGATAAGCTAAAAGCTGAAATTGCAGTTTCGGTCCATTATGAAACCATGAAAAATGTGTCCGTTTTTCGTGTTAATAATTAATTTTATTAATTATAAATATATTTACATGTCTCTTTTATAGGACTGCGATGAAAGTCTTTTAACGCAGCTGATTCTTAAACTCAAAATGCAAGTGTTTAGCCCAGGAGATTATATTTGCCGAAAAGGAGATATTGGAAAGGAAATGTATATTGTCAAACGAGGAAAACTAAACGTTGTAGCTGAGGATGGAATAAAGGTTTTCGTAACATTAAATCAAGGAAGTGTTTTTGGAGAGTTATCAATTCTAAATATACCAGGTAGTAAAAGTGGAAATCGTAGAACGGCTAATGTCCGATCGGTTGGATATTCCGATCTGTTTTGTTTAAATAAAAACGATCTTTGGGAAGTATTGGATGAACACCCAGATGCCAAAGAAATACTAATGCAAAGAGGAAAAGAGATATTAATGAAAGACAATTTAATTGATTTAGAAGCAAATAAAGAGGCTGCGAATAAACCACAATCTAAGGAAATGGTAATAAAAGACCTAAATGAAAAAATCTGTTCTCTTGAAGCAACATATAATGAATTTATTAAAGATTTTGACCCAGATCAGTGTGTTTTAAAAGCTAAAGTTGAGGATGTTGAAAAAAAGATCTATTTTTCATACTGATAATAAATTTTTAACGGGTTATTATTTTAAAATATTGATTATGTTTTAAATTGATTTTCTCAAGTTTTATATTTTACCTAATATATTACTATTTGTTAGTAATTAATATATTTTTATTAGAATTGCTTAAAATTTATTTTATAATCTTTTGAAAATATTATTTATAAATAATAAATTTTATTTTAAATTTCAAATATACAAATACAAACTGCTTTTACGTTATATGTGTGGTTTAAGAAATAATTATTAAGTTAGAAAAGAAACCCATTAATTCAAATAAACCCAAATTAATTTATTTTATTATACTTTGATTTTTTTATTAAAATCCTGGGGTGTGTCAAACCTGTGACCCGACCGACATTTTTAATTTTATATAGATCCGCGACCCGAGAAAAATTTTTTGAACCCGTACGGACTAATTATTTTAAAATTAATGTACTATACATTTTTTAAACAATATTAATTTTGAATTTTTTGTATGATTTGTATGAATTTTGTTATAAGTTAAATAGTTGTATTAGAGAGATAAAAGGTATATAAAAAATTCAAAAAAATATTGCTTAAAAATCAATTTATCAATGAGTTATTTTCAAATTCAAATATTAAAAATAAATTAATGACATTTTAATATTATTAATAAAATTTTTAGACTTGGAAGTTAAACAAAAGTTAAGTGAAGAAAAATTAATAAGTTTGATGACACAATATAAAGATCTGTTAATTAAAAATCTACAATGTTAATGATAAAGTGACATGTAAGATGTGTTTGAAACCGTTTTGCCAAGAACCTCATCAAAAATCAGAATTTTAGTTCACAGTCGACAATATCAGATTTTTATGCTCAAGTTATTCAAAAATCAAAATACAAGATAGAAAAGCTTTCTCATATTAATTTTTGTCTTTTAACGTTATGAAATGCTAGACATATTTTGTCCTTAAAATATTTTGAAGATCCAATTGTGTCTTAAGGATTCAATCTACCATGCCTTTCTAGAAAAACGGTTAGAAACGAAATAAAAAGAACTGCAATGTTTTTAAGGAAATATATTTTTGAAGAAAACAGAGGTCAATGGGCTTCCATGGTTTTAGGTGGTTGGAAAAATCCTATTACAAATGAGAAACATTTAAATTATTATGTTCATCTGTAACAAATCAACTAAACCAATTTTTGTTACAAGCTATACCAGAGAAATAGTTATCTCACAAAATGTATGTAATTCGGCATTTAAATCTTATATTTCAGGATAATTTCAATATTTTAATTAATGCAGCAATAACAGACAATGTACCGAATATGATAGCAGCTATGAAAATGTTATGTAAATTAAGACCATCTGTTATTACTTTATGATGTGTATCACATATTTGTAACCTCATAGCTAAAGATATTTTCAAAGATATTGAATAAATCCCTTCTGAATAAATCCCTTTTAATTTTGAAAAAATATATTGATGATACAATCGTATCCAGATTTTGCCACACGTTGGAATAGTGCTTCCAATAAAATGACTGAATAAATTAAAATACTGAAAGTTAAATTTGTAGTATATTGCGATGAAATTGAACAGTTTCAGTCAACAATTGCAGCTTTACAACCATTAATTGATTTATTAAACTTATCACAATCTGATGGAACCACATGGGAAGATATAAATACAGGTTTCATAATAATAATATTGGACGCGATACAATGTTAATTATTATAAAGGTACGATATGCTTTAATCTGAATTCCAATCGTAAATTTAATACCGTTCATACGAAATTTCGAAGAATTTGACCATGAAACCATCCACCAGTTAAACCATTGGCTAACCACATTGGATATATCTGAGTTTAAAGAGTATATGACAGATCATCTCTTAAGGGTTGAAAGGAATATACCTTAAAAATTGAAATTACTGTATAAATATAAGTTATCGAGGATTGCTGTCAGTGAAGCGGCTGTTGAAAGATGCTTTGGAATACATAAGCGAGTACATATGTCTATTAGATCTAGATTGACAAATGATATTGTTGAAGATGTATTATTCATACGTTACAATTATAATGATGAAAATAAAATGAACGAATAAAAATATAATTTTAGTGACTTTTAGTACATTTGCAATGCCATCCATATGTTTTGGGCCACCTCTAAAATTTCGATAAAGTGATGAAAATATATAATTATAAGTACTTTAATCCTGTCTATATTTGAATATATATTAGGTTGTCCAGTATGAAATGTCGAATTTTTAGTAGTCATCCTGTCTATATTTAAATATATTATTATTATATATATAAATATGATAGAACATGTTGGAGTAGAAAAACTGATTTGTTCAGAAACATCAATTTTTAAGTCATTTTGAATACAAGACTAAAACGTCAATAGAATATCTTTTATTTACATTTTAAGTGATCAAACACAATAATAAAAATTCGACTTCATGAACAATCACGATATTCGAATTCAGTACCTTGTACTCATGTCTCTATTTTTAATGACCTCTTGCATCCTTCTTGGCATGCTTTCATATAGATTTTTAATTTTAGATGTTGGAATCATTTCCCACTGATCCTCCAAATTCTTCCACAGTGCCTCAATATTTGTCAACCTATAGCTATGAACTCTGGCTTTTAGGTCAGCCCACAACGGCTCAATTATATTCAAATCTGGCGATTGAGCCGGCCAATCACTGAGTACACAGATTTTTTTCATGTTCAAAAAAGAAGACACCAATTTTGATTTGTGGCATGGAGCTCCGTCTTATTGAAATATATTCTCTGAATCATATATTTGGACCAATCCTCTCTTCAATACATTCTTGTAGGCATCAGAATTCATCCGATCCGGACATCTTACCAGAACTCTAGTGCCATCTTCTTTCATTGCACCCCAAACCATGATACTATTACCTCCGAATTTCACCGTTTTCGTGGTATATATTGGACTATACCTTGATCCTTGCGGTCTGCGGACGTATTGTCTTCTTCTAGAGAACTGTTCTATGCGACTTTCATCAGAAAAATCACCTCATTCCAAAAAGAAGGAAGCAGTTTCCTATAATCTCTACACCACTTTAAGCGACTTTTTATATGTCGCTCGTTTAAGTATGGTTTCTTCGCTGCAATTCGTCCGGATAACCCATACTTTCTCAGAATGCGCTTCACAGTACTAAATGAATTAGTTTGGCTTTTTTTCCAATTGATAAAAAGATCACGTGCTGTTTTCTGAGGATTTTTCTTTGACATCCGAATAAATGATCTTTCTGATATTTGTGTATTTTTTGGTATACGACCACTTTTACTTATGTTTTCAATGTTCCATGTTGTTGCAGCTTCTGTATCATATGTTGAGTAGCATTCCTTGAAATATTGAGTTCATTTGAAATTTTCCCCTGTGACAAACCCTCTTTCAATTTCTTAATCACCAGTTTCCGAATATCTATGGATTTCTTAGCCATATTTAACAAAAGAATTTCTCAAATTAAAAAAATATATTACTTAAGCATTAACAAAATGTTGTACATATAGATTTTACTTAAAAATTTAATTTATCCTTAAAATAGTTTATATATTTAAATGACATCAA
>JBBMKC010232449.1:0-11429 GCA_037834085.1 Bipalium vagum | reverse complement strand
TTGTGATTTTTTTTTGTTATTCTTGTAATTGAATATATTGAATAAAAACACTAATGACTTTTGACTCAACCTGGTATTTATTTTAAAAAACAGTTTCTTCATAATTTGCTTTTCAAAAATATTAATTGAAAATTATTTTTAGCTTTATTATTATTATTAGGTTTCTTGAAAAGTAATGTCGTGTTTTAATAGAAATTTGAAAATCAAAATTTTGTCACAAACATTTTTATTTAACCAATAGTGACCAATTATTTCAAAAACTTTCTTCCATCTTAAAACAAGCTGTTCTATGCCATATTTGTAAAAAATTTCTGACTTCGACGCGAAATAACCCTTTAGTACCATTTTGACATCATCAAGGGAACTAGATTTTGTCCCTGCCAAAAAATGTTGAAGTGAACGAAATAAGTGGTAATCAGATGGTGCGCAATCAGGGGAGTAAGGAGAATGCAGTAGAACTTCCCAGTGAAGTTCTCTGATTTTTTCCTGGGTCTTCTTTGCTGTATGAGGTTTAGCGCTATCTTGTTGAGGGATAACACCTTTTCTATGAACAAGTGCTAGGTGTTTTCTACCAATTGCACCAACTGATCACAGTAAAAATCTGCGATAATCGTTTCGCCAGGTTTGAGAAACTCGTAATGAATAATCCCGCAGATGTTCCACCAAACAGATAGAAATTTTTTTTTGCATGAATATTTGGTTTGACGACTGATACTGGTCGTTCTTTAGCAGATAACCATTGACGTTTGCGCTTTGGATTATCATAGAGGATCTATTTCTCATCCCTGGTTATGATTCGGTACAATAATGACTCCTTTTGTTGTCTACTTAACAAATAATTACAGATAGTGAAACCCAATTTCCCTCTCTTAAGGCTTTTCTCATTTCTTTTAAGTGATCATATACTGTTGATTTCGGTGCTCCGATGGCTTTTGCAATTTCCTCAAGACTTTGTCGTGGATCTGATTCCACTACCGATTTTAAGGGGTTGAAATCTGTGGTAGATGGCCTACCAGATCTTGGGTCATCTTTAAGATCTATATTTCCATTTTTAAAAATTGAAAACCATTGCTGAAATTTGCGCACGTCCACGGCATTAGGATATACTGCATTAATATCTTCAGTAACCACTGTTGCACTATTTTTCTTCATAAATTCAAATAACATGCAATTACGGAGATGTTTACGATTACGGAGACGAGATTAAGGTCTTCTGTTGGTTTATTGTCAGACTTTTCTTCAGTAAACGATCTAGCAAGATGATTTCCGATATCAATCAACTATAATATATGTCCTTTAATTTAAAATAAAAATCTGTTCAAATACTCAAAGGGAAATTATATAATAATTGATTAGAAGTTTGTTTTTAAAATACGACATTACTTCAGAAAACTTTTATTATTATTTTTTATTTTTTTTTATTTATTACGTTATTATTTTAGCTGTAAAGGTATTAATTTAATTTAATTTTTACAGCAATACATATGAAATCATTCAAGCCTCAGCAACACAATACTGGACTTTGGAAAGATATCATCTGATGAGGCAATCGACCAACAGACCACCCGTGGCTTCACCTTTACTTATATTTTGGCAAATTTATTATATTTTATCTAAATTATGTTCATATCGTATTGGTGTTAAAAATCCTTTTAGTTAGCTGTTAAATAATTTTTTGGTTTTATCAAAATATTTTAGAAAAAGATTATGCAGATTCACCAGCTAAAGAAAAACAACTTATACAGTGGGAGCACATGAGAGCAATAGACTACATGAGATCTTTCGATGACAACTCAAGGAAAAAGGGTGCTAAAAAGACATTTTTAGTAAGCAGAGGGCAGTCA
Organism: Bipalium vagum; assembly: GCA_037834085.1. NCBI lineage: Eukaryota > Metazoa > Platyhelminthes > Tricladida > Geoplanidae > Bipalium > Bipalium vagum. Next base: position 9,585 of record JBBMKC010232449.1, on the reverse strand, counting down.
TCCATGGCACCTATGGGAAATATAAAAAAGGATCTTGAATCTTTAAAAAATGAAATATCAGAAAGTTTTAGAGACAGACTTTCAATTGTAGAAAATCGATTACAAAAATTAGAAATGATTGATAAAAATACTTTTACCATTCTCGAAATAATGAATAATTTAGGCATAGCTGATACAAGTCAAAAGTATTCGGTAAGTTTTTAAAAATATAAAGCAGAATTTTATATTATGTCTTAAAAAGTTCATCAGTATTTTTCATTCTGTTATTTTTTGACTGGCTTTTACTATTTGACTGAAATTCAGATATAAATTTAAAACTAAGGCTTTAAAAATGACTTTAAAAATGTGAATTTAAAATTAACAGTCGAAAGATTTTCAATTGTTATCTTTGATCTTTGATTATCACTCAAATTCTATCCTAGAAAAGTCTACAGATCTTTTTAATGAAAATTCTCTTTAGATCTTTATTATTTATTTTCTTTCAAGATCCTCTTTTTAAAAAGTAACATTTCTCAAAAGCACTTTTTAAAACTTAATATTTTAGAAAAAAATTTCTACTTATTGGAATTCAAAATGATTATAGAGTTGACAAGACATTGTGTATAACCATGAATATTATTTCTCCTGAGATTGTGTTTATCAATAATTCAAAATCAATAATGCAGTTCAAAGCTTGTACCGTTAAGTAAGATTACAAATAAAAGAGGAAAATGTCCAACTGACTGCTTAAATTGAAACTAACATAAATTATTTGATACTTTAAAATATTTTACTCTGATTAACTGAAGAATAATAGATATTAATTTAAGATAAATTTTGTTGAGTTCGCCCAAAGGTAATCCCAAGGAGAATTTTTTAGACTAATAATAATAATAATGTTGGGTTGACCCAAGGCACAAAACCGTCAATAATAATAATAATAATAATTTTTTCCGGGACAGGCTAAATTCCGTAAGTGGTAGTATGCAAATTTAATGTAGGTATGGAAAAATAATACAACTCAGAGAAATTCAAAATAATTTTTATGAATATAAAACATCATTGCCCGTATAACGGACACTCAGTGGTTTTATATAGAGTTGGTAAGCTATAGAAAGTTGCCACAACCGAGTTTATCTTGCAAATTTTTCAAGAGTTGGTATTTATCAAAAAAAATTGTAATTTGTGAGATTCTGGATTTTGGACAGTTTTCTAAAGGATTCTACGATTTCTTTTGACAGACAAGAAGACAATTTTTTAAAGATAATTTATGCAATTGTTGTTTCCATTCTAAAGAAGTATGTTGAATTTATGAAATGATTTTGACAATCAACCGACCTTGTTGAGTTCGGTCGTATTTAGATGTGTTTAACTGACGACCCAAGGGTTAAGATATTTCTTAAATGTTTATTTAATAATCAGTCTTTCAGATTTAAGAAATTGGCTTCAATTTTAATTTGACAAAAATTAATTTAGCCTTCAATTATAATTAGATTAATTTAATACTGACCGTATTCTAAATAATTTGTAGAGAAAATCATTTTAGCCAATTAATATAAGGAAATGACATCTTTACAATAAAGATTCTTAAGCAAACTTTGTACCTTCTTTAGATTTTCTTGATACATTAATTTTAATTATATTTTATTATTTATTTATGCTTGACTAAGTTTCTAAATTTATATTTTATTTGCCTTTTCGTATAATATATTAATTAAAACGTCACTTTTAATGAATGCCAAGACATTAGAATTATATTTTTCTCTCATTTTATAAATGACCATACCGTAAAATTGAAACAGGCTCGTTATTTCTAATTAAGCAAAATTATTACGTGAAATTTTCTTTGAAAATTATTCCACCTTTTTCAGGTTATCCCTAATAGCAGAAACGAAGGTAGTTCAAGTCAGTAACATTTGTTTTTGGCTTTGCTTGAATGATAAATTTTACGTTTCAGGTGGGTTTGGTAGAGACAGATTTCTGAATACCGGTAATTGTACATATTTATATCTAAATAAATTATAAATCACCAATGCTTATCACGTACTGAGAATGTATGAAAAAAAAATTTTTAAATACAATAATTTACAATTAAAATTTAATAAATAAAAAACAAATTTATGATGTTCACAAGATTAAAACATAATGAATATATAAATAAATATGTAAATGTATTTTCTTTTTGTGACTTTATTACCAACAAAAGAATTTGAAGATAGAGTATTGAAAATGATACTAAAGAAGACTCAAGTCAAATACAATAAAAAATGACTATCTCATTAAATATGACCAAACTATGTTTCAAGGGCATCTTAAGATAGGAATGTTTTGTGTAACAAAAAATGAATTGTATTTGAATTGGTGGAAAGAGATGTTGAACTATGAAAATAATTCTTAAACTCGTGTTCAGAGCAGAAAAAATATTTTAGCATCGAATTTTCACTAATGACGGAAAATAAATTCACTATATTATTCAAAACAGAAATCAGCTTGGCTGATGTCAGTTGAGCCCAATGAATCCCTTGGATTCGAAATTATTTTTTGTATCTGCTTGGATCAGATTAAGACTATCAGAAGCTATAGTTTGTGATGATTGAAATTAAATTGTTCAAAGTTACCTCTGGTCAAATAAAAACAAGATGAGAGAACAGACATACAATATTAATTTTGTAATGTGATAAATAGGCCACATGCTTATTAAGTGGTTAATTGCATAAAATAGATAAACTGGAAGGTTTTACATCACTCTTGGTATTCAACAAATATTGTTCTTTTGGATTATCATTTATCTCACTCGTGGCAATCATTACTTTCTGGATAGTAATTAAGTTAAGTTGAAAACCATCGAAATTTAGTGAAAAATTGAATTATTTCAAAAGACTACAAGTTCTTTTGAGCAATTCATCCGTTTCTTTAAAGATTGGATAAGACTGGTCACCGATACCAATGAAATATATCTCTAATAGATTTTTTTTAATTAAAGAAGTCTTTCTTGCTAACTCACAATGACTGGAATTACATTTGTACACAATGCAAAATTTAACATCTTTTTATGTAATAGACAATAAACAAATTAAAATTCTTGTTTTATTATTTAAGTTTTTTTAATCCATTTTGAAGTTAATCGCTTTTGAGATTAAAATTTTTTGTACATTTAGATTTATCTATTTGATGTGAAATATTTTAAGATGAAGCAATACATTTTTGTTTAACTAGATCCAAATTCGAAGGAAATGGTTTTGGCTCGATTAAGTAACCGTTATAAAACATCTATGACATCAATCAATGACATTTCTCAATTCCTTAAGCGAGATAAAAAAGGTATTTTTGGCTACTTTATTTATTTATTTATATATTTTTATTTTTATTTATATATTTTTTATATTATTGGTTAGCTGAAGTTATGAACTGATTAATTATTAAATAATTTGATAATACTCAATTTTATTTCTCAAAAGGATTGTCTTACAGAAATGTTATTGGAATTTCATAAAAACTTTATAATGTACTTTCAGTTTTTACGTCTTGTAGCTCATGAAGGACTTTGTTCACCGTAAACATCATCTAATTCCTTTTGAATTTCTTCTCGACTTTTTTCTTCAAATATAGGAAACGAATGGCGCTCTAATATTGCACATTTTCTAAAGACATTTTTAAAAAAACGTAAATTACCTGAAAAACATAAAATAATATATTAAAACAAATATCTAACATTTACCTATATTATATTTTACCTTATATACGTAATTATAATAGTTTTAAATTTACATTAACCTTTCTACATTAGGCTGACTACTTATTGGGCACACCACGTACTTTTGTATCATATTAATTAAAATGAAATCATTATAATCTTTCATTTTAATTAAATTAGAAAGCAGGATTTTCAAAACTTCACTTTTCTTTTCAAATCAGAGAAATAAAACAAATTATTTATTAAATTTTCTTATTTTTGTCATTAATGTAACGTATTTATTGTTTGGTTCTAATCCGCAAAATATCCTTTTTTCTTGTATTTTCTGTTAGAGATTCACAAAAAAGGTTATTCCCCAAATCGATTCTAAAGTAACGTACAAACTTTATTAATTTATTATTTTATCAAATTAATTATGCTTTAATTATTAATAATAAAATAATTATTTTTATTAATTAAAATTCTAATTTATAATGCTATCAATATTAATACACCATAAAACTATGTCATTTTATTGAACGTTTACAATTTACTGAAAACATAAATTAGCAGCCCATAATTCTGTTACCGGAAGATGGGAATGACTTTTTTATTGAAATAACAATAACAATAATTTTTTATTCAAATAATTATAACGGAATAACAGCTTTTTACTAATGAAAATTCAACAATATAACTGTAATAAATGTAATGCGAATACATTAATACGAGGGTGGTTTGAAAAGTTCGCAAAATGAATAAAAACAATTTTAATTTTAACAAATTACATTATTTTTTTAGCATAATCTCCTTTAAGATTAATGCAGTTCTACCAACAATGTTGTAACACCATTATACTCTCTTGAAAGGGTTTTCACCGTGGCTTCCAAAATAATGATTTACCGCTTCATGAACCTCCTCTTTTGTGGAACAGAACTTTCCACTAAGAAAAATTTTCAATTTTACAAACAGGTAAAAGTCAAAGGGAGCCAAATCAGGTGAATATGGTGGATTTTGAAGAAGTTCGTACTTTATTCATTGATTTTGCCATTGTAATTAGTGTGGTATGTGGATGTGCATTAGCTTGATAAAAATAATTTTCTTTTTCTGCAAATCGGTTCTTTTTTCATTAATGATGGTATTCAATTGATCCAACAGTTTTACATAATAATCTCGATTGATTTTCTTTACTTTTTGGAAAAAATCGATCATAAGAATTCCTTTGACATCTTCAAAATGTTGATGCCATAACCTTACCAGCAGATTTAACAGTCAACGCCTTCTTTGGAAGTGGAGAATTCTGATGTTTCCACCGCTTAGATTTGATTTTGTTTTCTTGATTGTAGTAATATTTGTCTCATATAGCTCCATTCGACTTTTCTTCTTCTCGAGGCTAAAATTATTACTTCGAGGAAGGCACCTTGAGTCAATTGAGGAAGCACAATACAAATCACAATATTTTTTATATTTTTTTTTAATTTAAAAAATTGGTCAATAACTGACAATTTGCAACATTACTGTCGTACATTAAATTCATGCAGTATTCTCTTGCTGGACAGGCCTTCAATTTTTATGAAGATGTCCAAAACGAATGGATTAACGGATTGGTTCAATGGATCAAGATTTCTTTTACCGCAGAATCCATTCTTTGCCCGAAAGATAGTCAAAAGTTATAGCTGCCAACGGAAAATATTTTCACTGAAATAAATGTTTTGTTTCTTTTAAATAAATGACTTAATCTTCTTTTAAAAACGATGTAAATTAATTCCCATGCCTAATACATTCTAAATATCATCAAAAAATTTAATTTAACTTTTAAGTTAATAAAAAGAGCTATTTGACTACCTTTTCAGCATAATTCACTTATATTACATTTTAAATAATAAAAAGATATTAAAGAGTAATAATAAAAGTTATTACTGAACTTTAAATTGGTAAATATTTATTTAATTTAAGAAAATGTAGAGACTTCTGGTGCGAAGGAGACGTCGAATTCTGCACAGAGTTCTAAGCAGTCGCTAGGAAGAAAGACCAGTGCAGACAATTCAACAAAACTGTGGTCTACGAAGATTAATAACCATACTATCATCAGATTGGTCCCTCTAGTAAATAATAATCAACCTCTGAAGGTTATTGACCTTTCAAATTAAAATGTACATGTTAAATATTGTAGGCTGAATTAAACTATGACAATGAGGTTGCTCTCGATAATGAATTGTTCAAAAAAAGTTTCTTTGGTGAAGAATCTGTTATTCCCGTCAATCCATATCGAAATTTGAATAAGATAGGAAAGAGCTTACTTCCATTTTGGGGAGTGAACAAGTGTATACATATTTTAATATCTCGTTGGAAACGAGATGAAAAGGACAATATTGTCAAGCATTTAGGAAAGCCAGTATTACAGGTTATCGGAATTGAGAGTAACAATGACAACATGGAACTTCCCTTTGTAAGTCTGACAAAAATTTGAACACAATAATTATATTTTTCAGATGTTTGTTCAACATAACTCAAATTGCTCTATTGAATCTTGTTCTTTTGACCTACTGAAGAGTTTAATAAAAGATTACATCAATAGAGCTTCTCATGATTTGATAGAAATGCAAGTATTAAGGGAGAAAGATCTATCTGCATTGAATACTTCGATTATAAATGAAGTATTTTTATATTCTTCTATTGTTCTCTGTGTTATTGTTGTTCTAGATTTATCGTGGATACATTGATGACTTCAGAAACACTGACAATTCATGGATGGAAACGATAGCGTTCAATATTCAGCAAATATATAATTTAGAATTCTCCAGCAGATTTTTAGAGGTGCGCTGTAAAATATTGTTCTTAAATTATTACAAGATTCAATTGAAAAATCATAGTGGGATTTTATTTAAGGCTTAGTTTCAATCATTTCACATAAACTGTAATTGGTACCAGTCTCCTGTATAAGTAAACATTGGAGATATTTAAGGTGAAAACAGGTTCTAAAGTTTCAACCGGTAAATATTGTCAAAGAAAGACTGCAAAATTTTGACATAAAAACACGGATGTATTATATTCTTAATTGGCCTTTAAGACAAATACGTTTGTATAAGCGATGATCGAACAAAGTCATACAGTTTTTTTGGTGTTTAGCTACGTTCTCTTCAAATCAGTTATTTGAAACTTTAATTTTATTGTGTATAAAGTTCCAATTTAAAAACCCGCCTTCTCTAATTCATCAAAGTGAACTTCACCGTTTAAAAACATCTTTATTCAATCTTCATTTTTCATCCTCCTGATTTCAGAAAGTTTTATATTAAGTAAAAACGATTACATTTAGTTAAGCGCCAATCAAACGTGTTCAGTTAATTAAGACTCACCCTGTATTAAACAGTAATAAATATTTTGCTTAGGTTTAAAATCTGATACTCATTTTTCATAGCTCGCATTTATATTTATACTATCATTGTCAAAATTTTCTTGAAAAGTTTAAAACGTTCATTGCTCGTCATTTTTAATAATAATCGATCTCAAATATTGACGAGAATTTTTTTTGTTTTTAGGTCTTGGAACATCATGAAAAGGAAAAATGTTGCTGGGTTGATGCAATTAAATCTAAATGGCAGAATCCAAGCAATACTAAGCTCTTGTCTTTATTAACCTCCCAACATGAAGCTTGGTTTTGAAATTCACAGTGTCACAAACCTTAAATTATAACTTTTATTTACTTTTGAACACTTCTTTAAAAATATATGTTTAATGTTGTTTTTATGTCAAACTGACTAGTTCTATTATTTTTCAAAATTGTTTTGGCAGTCTTTGTACCTAATTTAGAAAAATCCTATTATAGCTAATTGTTTAATTTCCATAGTTGAGTCGTCAATAGATATGATTAATAAAAACTTTCACGTAGTATTATCAATAAATATTTTATATATTGGATATTTATCGAAACAAATATTCAACAATAACAGAAAAAATCAAGAATTTACATGTGCTTAATTTTATATTTTAAAAATGTTAATTAATTTAAAAATATGTAAAAAAATATTACTATTTATTAATAAAAAAAATTATTAGTATTATTAATTTTATTTATTATAAATTTATTTAAAATATTTTTCGTGTCTTCTAAAGACCGAGATTCTTTGTATCTACACTATTTTGTAAAGTTCGGAAAATTTTGAAATACCAATACAGGAGAATTTGGACTGTGAAAACAATATACACCAAACACTGGTTGAAATGAGTTCACAATTAAGAATGAGCAGGGAAACATGTCGTCGACCGTTAAAGAAGGTAGATAAAGGAAGCAGAGCAGGAAAATGAATATCTCACAAACTTACTGGTTTTCAAAAAAGGAACGTGTTTCAATATGAAAATTTTTTATTTTCAAAATAGATAATGAAAAATCGTATAATAACTGGTGAGCTAGGTATGAGCTAGGTATGATATTTCATCTTGCGAAATAGACAGTGGAGTTTAATTTATATAGAACGGATATTTAGCTGATTTGTTAATAAGTTAATATAAAAACTTACAATACATATATTCTCCCATTTCACATTAAAAATGAAAACTTATAAAAAAGATTTTGAAATGGAAATTATTTTTCATACAACAAAGAAAACTTTATGACTGCAAGTTCTGTTAATTATACAAATCCCCCCTTTTAATAATATTTTTATGAATCTTTTACGATATCAGTTGAACTCTTGCTTTTCTATAACTAGGGGTGATCTGCAAGTTTTGTACTTCCTTTTCATATTTATAATCATTTGGGAAGGACTTGAGACATTCACAGATGTCTAACCATTGTATTGAACGGTTGAGATTGTTAAATAGCAACCATTTTTCATCCAAAGAACTCAAATAATGAAGAAATGGCTCTCTTTTCATCTTCAAAATGAGTTCTGAGCATATCTCATAGCACTTCATTTTGTTTTTGATGATTAAATCATGTGGAACCTACATCTCCAGCTTCTTTATCTTACCTATTTGCTTCATATGACTGGAAACAGTTTCAACACTGACATGTTGACTTTCGGTAAGTTTTCTTACTGTTGCTCAAGTATCCTCTTCCACTAGAGCCTTTATATCTTTGTTATCAAGTTTGGAAAGACATCTAACTCGTTCCGTATCTTCAATGGATAAATCTCCATTACAGAACTTATGGTATCAAAGTCGTACTGTTGACTGATTTACAGTACCTTGGGCTCAAACTTCATTAACTTTTCCAGGAGTTTCAGCTGCTTTTGTATCGAGTCGAAACTCATAAAAATAAATTTGGCGCAAATTTGGACATATCATCTTACATTAAAATTAATAAAAGGTAGTCAAATTTTAATTTAAAAGCAAAATAGATAAATACTTTAAAGAGGCCAATATATATGCTTTTAATTGCTTTATAATATTAAATAATCTTTAAATAGGTTATTTGAGTTATTTACAATTTTAATGAATATAAATAAAAATCGTGCTAAATTTTTTGAACAACTAAATATAATAATTTGAGAAATAATGAAAAATAATAATAAATATAGTAAATAACAGTAGCTGCTTTTTATTATTTCCTAGGAAAAGTGCACAAAAATACAAGCAAAAGTAATGAGGGGACATAAAAACAACTACCACCAATAATATATAAGTACCAGAAACCAATCTATTACTCCACCAAGAATAACTCTCAAATTGATAAAAAACGACCATAGTATGCATACTATTATAAAGTTATCATATTATAAATAATACTATTATATGTTATTAGTTTTCAAAAAATATAGGTGCTATTTTTCAAACAATAGAAAATAAAAAGTGATATTATTTTATACCCTTCGCAGAAATTAATTATTTTTTTAATTTATAAACAAAAATATATTATAAGCACTCAGAATTAATTTTGCAATCAGAACGAAGTTCTTAAACGATCATTTCGAGTTTTATTATTATTATTATTA